>KZ505657.1:1028701-1098145 GCA_002844005.1 Limosa lapponica baueri
GGGACTCTCCCAACCAGGGTTCTGAACAGGCCAAAGTCTGCCCACCGGAAGTCCAAGACGGAGGTTTTGTTAACCCCCTTCCTTACCTCACTATGAACAGAAAGAAAAATACTACTCTAATTACCTCAGGTTAGAAATACAAAAATAAAGAACTAGAGAAACAGATTAAAATAAAGTTTTAGCAGTAAAGGAAAATTTTAATATTTTGATAAATGTTATAAAATGGAAAGATAATAAAATAAATGGGTTTTATTTAATTTTACTCTTTTTTTTTATTTATTTACTTCTTAGGACAATTTTTGTAATTTATGGCAGGTTGTTTTATGAAAATGTATCTGTAACAGCAGAATATAATAAATAGGTTTATGACAGCTGAAGTGAGTGAATGAGATTGAAGTTGCCTGGTGGTCCCAAACTTGCTGCTGGTATTTCATAGCAGCACAACCAGGACTGTTTGGTAGTCCTAACAAACCAAGCACTATAAAGGCATATGGTAAAATCTTGCTATATAAAGAGCTTGCAGTCTGAAAGGCAAAGATCAGGTATCTGCCGTGATTTTCAATGGGACATCTACCCAGAACGTCACAGCTGGGTCTAAGTTTTACGTTGTCTTCTGGATCGGATTCATCCTCCCCAAATACAGCATATGAGTACAACATTCAGCATGAAAACAAGAGTGACACAAAATCAGACCTGGCATCCTGTCTAGGCTTTATCTTTTTCAACTGCTAACAGGCATCATTTGCCAAAAGCTGGACCAAATTTTATTTTTAAATCTGGGCAAAAGCTCAAAAATGGCAATTGTTTATGCAAAATGCCAGGGCAGAAATTGCTCCTCAGCACCTTAAATCACTGTTTGCTTTCAGAATGATATAATTCTTTGGTCACAGATTACATGACAATAAATTTATAACCTCAGTGCCATTATTTCATCCAAACAGAAGAGGTTTTGGATGCAACTGAGGATAAAATGTAGGCCTGTGATATCTGTAGTTATTTTTGATCCACTGGGTTTCAGACTCACATGGATTCCTTCTGAGGTTGTAGCACTGCCTATGAATAAGAGGATGGATGGTTTTGACCATTTTTTTTACATACAGCAAAATGGAAAGAAATTTACACTCTCTGTCTTTTTGAATGGTTTCTTCTTTTTCCAATAATTTTTCAGGGACAATGTATGGAACTAACTGGACTGAGGAGAGAAACAGCTGCTAAAACACTGTAATATTTTTGGCCAATTGTAAATAAGGTACTCATAAAGATAAATGAATTTATCCTTCTATCCCTCAGCTCATCACAATTAGGTACTGTGATTTATTTCTTACTTTTCACAGAAATAATTTTGCAACTTCAGTGGAATTAATTACTACAAAGAGGTACAGGAATGTGATGGGGAAAGGCATTTGGGTTTTGTGTTATCTGAAATACCTACAGAATTTATGATTCTCATCACCTCAGTACTTTAGTACCTATGAGTGATGTCATTAAAGGCTTTATAACAAAGATATATAATAGTGTAACCTTGATTTTCCAGTTTGTAATGTTGTACTAGTTGGGTAACCGTTAGGAAGACCTTTATCCTGCATTTTTGCGGAGTGTAACAACTTAAGACTTCTTTTTGTGGCAAAGTTTTTCTTCAGTGAAACAGGCTCTGCCTGCAGTTCCTCCGTGGAAGAGTCTTGCAAGGGTGTGGAGTGGGTGGTGGTGGAGCTCATCGTTCTCATAGCATTTCTGGGGACTTGCCCTAGAAAGCCAAACTGGCATCACCAAGGAGACGCCCAAGCCTACTAACCACACCTCTGGGGGTAAAACAACACCCACAGTAAAGGAGGACATAATTAAAGAGAGGAAAAAAGATTAATGTTGTATCTATCTACTGGAAACAGGATTCAGGGAACTGCAGGGCGGTCAGCAACTCAGTCCCTGGGAAGATTATGAAGCAAATCCTCCCTGAAGCCATTTGCAGGTGACTGGGAACAGTCAACATGGATTTACCAAGGGCAAGTCATGCCTGACCAAACTGGTGACATGAGTGGCTGTGTAGATAAGGGGAAATCAGTGACATAAGGAAAAAAAAGAAATCACCGTAAGGGTGTCTGCACTGAAACACATTTCCCAGAGAGGCAGTGGAGTCTTATCTCTGGAGACAAAACTTAAGTGGACACAACCATGAGCAACTTGCTCTGACTGGCCCTGCTTTGAGCATGGGGTTGATCCAGAGGACTACATGTTTCTGTGATTCTAGGACAAAGTGATCCCCACGATCCCACAGAGCTTTTAGTGCATTGGGAAAATAATTGGCACTCCTAGTTTTTAAATGCCAGAGGTAACAAGGATACAGTGTGCCAAGATGGTTAGCAAACTGTTCTGCATACCTCTTTACTCCTTCATCTCCCTTTCATGTTAGATGGATCAAATGAACTTGGTGTTTTCCAAGGGTTCCACTGATAATGAGTGAAAAGAAGTTACTTTCCAAGACTAAGTTTTTTTTCTTTTTTCTACTTCAGTTTTTCACGACAGGATGACCAGACAAAATAGAATAATAGGTAAAAATTATAAACCAGTTGCGTTATATTTTCTGTTGACTTACAATACTCTTGGAATGCAGTCATTGGTCTGCTGATATGTGTCAGAAAATTTGAATAGGTAGAAAAAGATGTTGATCTTGGATCTGAGCCTGATTTTGTATATTTTTATTTGATCAACTCATAACTAAAAGTTGGAGGAATGAAGAAAGCAACCTCCCCACCCATTTTCAGGCAGAATGTCCTACTCTGCGGTTTATTTTTTTATACTTCAAACTGTAGAGACAATGAGATTTTTTAATTACTTGTTTTACATTACAGATAAATTTCCCTGTGTCTTTTCTTAGAGCTAATCAGCCATAGACAGTTGTTTTAAGAACTGCAGTATTAAAATATAAATATAAACCACAAGAAACTACTAACACTTCAAAAGTCTTTGTATGAGACAGGCAAATTATGAAGAATGGCCTCTGTGAATATAATTATTTTATTGCTTTTTTCAATATTTTTTTATAATTTTTTGCATATTTAGACACTTATGAACACCTACCGAACAACAAGAAAAACTTTTTCTGAGAAATAATAAATTTGCCTAAACCCATCATTTCACTGTTACTGTTTTTAAAATCCTTGATTATTTCAACCCAAATATGCCAAATCCTTTCAGCTCCAAAAAATGCAGGTATTATTTTATTTGCCTTTAGTCAATGCTGTGTCATACTCTCATTTCCATTCTCTCCATGACAAGTTTGTTTAAAACCACCTTTCAGGGCTCCCAAGTGGTAAATTTAGTGTCAAGCTTAAGTAACTCTGGGACTTTTAGGCTCTTTTTCACTACACTGTTCCAAAAGTGTCCTGGAATGTAGGTGTCTCACCTCCAAGTTCAATACTTATTCACTAAGCAGTCATTCGCAGTCTTGTGTTTGCTCAATAGCAACTGAAAGATTTCATATGAAACAACATTTGTAGCAGATGATCTCACAGTTTAGTGAACAAGATACTATCTTGGAAGCTGGAAACTACAGACTTAAATTCCTTCAGGTACAGGTGGAACTGGGGTGTTCAGTCACTTCCCATAGCATGAGAGCTTAACACCTTTGTGAATTCAGCCTTTCAAGTCTTCTTCTTCCTTTACAATAGACTTAATATCTAATTCCAGCAGAATACATTTACCCAAAATGAATTTTCTAATTCTTATAAACTTCACCTATACTAAATCTTCAATGTCAGAGATGTTTTAATCCTGTGGGATCTGAGGCAACTAAAATAACTTCTTTGCTAAACATAGCAACTCTTAAAAAGAGCCTTGGAAAACAGATGTGTTAATAGTCTTGAATGGAAAACTATATACTCACCACCATCCATTCTTTAGCTTAGGATGGAAAATAAATGACACCAGTCTTCAGAAGTTCCTATTAAAAGATTCATTGTGCTTCTGGCAGATGTCAACAGTCAGGATGGGAGAGAGGAAAACTGTAGGTGATCATAAAGGGAGAATTTGGCTGGCAGATTGTATTTAGAATTTCCCTAGTGCAGGGAGGTAAGGAAGGTGAGATTTCATCTACTTTCTAGAAACTCGTTCTTTAAATTTGAAAAGTGCTCAAGATATGACAAGACCGTTCACACTATGGCTGTGCTTCTGACATTTCTGGACTGTAGAAAATGTTTTTTGTTCCACAAAAACCTACAACTACAGATTAAATCAATGTGCACAGTTGGTAGTGACACTTTTTTAACAACAGTGAAATAAAATGACTGGTTTTATGACAAAAATATCCTTTTAATTGTCCAGTCTGGGCAATGACCCAAGGTAAAAACAAGCAGGCTAAATGGCCCATTGCCATATCTCTCAAGAAACAATTATAATATTGTTCTCCATTCCTCCTGTTGGCTGCGTTCCCATTTCTTAATCTGTCTGTAAGAGCTGACATTATTATTTCTCTGTATTTGCTTTTTAAATTGTAGCTTCTAGAATTTCTCTTTTCATCTATCTCTTAACCTCTTTCTCACACTTTTCTGCTTTGCTACTGAAATTTTCTCATCTATTCCATTTCCCTGGTTTTTTCCTGGTATTGGTTGTTGATGATAGTTGTGAGGTTAGCTTAAATCTATGTAGCTTCCATTCACTTCTTGTCTAACATCCCCAGAATGGGATCATGCCATCAAATACTGAAAAAAAATACCAATTGTACCTTTAGAGAAGGAAAGCGTGAAAAAGGATCCTGTTCTTCAGGCAAAAAAGGAAGGCATCAAAGGAAGGCTTACCATAGGTGTCATACATTGATGAGGTGGCACGAAGGCAATAAGCTCAAGAGAAGGATCCAAAAAGTAGCACAAAAGCAATACACACTTAGCACAGAAATTGGTACTGAGGGAAGAACATGGGCACTTACATTATGCTTTTAGCCATCTGGACCACACAGAATATCCACTACTGTTGCTTACCTGTGGCCTGCATGAGGCACTTGACTGGAAAAGAGGAGTCCATACTCCAGTTCTTTCATGTTCTTGGCACTGATGAAAGCAAGGGTGGAGAAACAAAGTTTACACATGAGCTGGTCTCAGTGGACCTGGCCCTTGGCCTTGGTGATGTGTTTTGTTGCTTTCATTCATAGGTGAACATTAAAACTATCATTGCACTTTTAAACCATTCTGATCTGAGAGCAATTTCAAAAGTATGCACAATGATATTGCCTGTAATGTGAACCAGGACGCTGTTACAGCAGCTATAGCAGTGGGCATACTGTGGCCCCTCTGAAATTGCTTTAATAGTGAACCTAATGCATCTCTGTCCCTCACCCAACCTCCCTCTCACTGTTTCTTGTGAACTGAAAGGAAAAAGTGTTGGCAATAAGAAATTAAGAATAATAAACAGGTGGGAGAAGAGAAGATGGCTCCATTTTGAGCAGTGAGAGCAAGGAAAGCCAGCTTAGCTCCAGAAGCATACAGAAACCCCTTCCTCTGCCTCCCCGGTTTGCTCTCAGGATAGAGCTCAGTGGGAAGGAATTCTAGAAGAAAGGTCCCTGGGCAGCTAAGAATGAAATATGCTTTTAAGCATAGCATAGACTGAATTTTATTGGTTTTGTTTCTCTATGACCCTATCTCATACTTTTTAGTTGAGATCTTCGCTTCTTGTTTTTCCACAGGAAACCAACACATTTTTCTCCATTAAGTTGTCTGATATTAAAAATGAACACAGAGGTAGCTGTCAATCCAGGGTACACACATATCTAGTAGCAGTGAACCTAATTAAAGTGATGAATTAAAGCATCCACAAGGGAGACCCGTAACATGAGACACATTTGGGAGGGCAGGGAGCAAGCCTTCAGACAAAACGTCTAGATAGCACGAAAGCTGGGTTTGCCAGGCGCCAACTTCTTAGAAGTTTCTCAGACTGCAGTAGCCCACACCCATCTGACCGGGAGCAGACAGCTGAGACACAGCTCTCAGCTCTGGGCCATGCCCAGGCTGTCACCCGTGCTCAGAGGTTGGCATCACACTTTTAGGAATAACCGAGCTGTGTATCATGATGCCCAACTTCTTTTAGGACCTGGCACTTTCATCCTGAAAAATCAAAGTATATAAAGCATCTTTTTGGCAGAGAAGTGCAGAAAATGCAAAGGAAATGAATCTCAAGTATTGCTGTCAGAGAGACTGGAGGAGCTGTGTCTGTCCCCTCAGCATGAAGGCTAACACTGAAGAAGCACATTAGCAGGAACAGCGTGCCACTAAACACACCATCAAAGAGGGGCTGAAGGAATCACGTGGCCCTCTTGCTCCCTGCTGCAGTCTCAGCGGCCCTTTTGAGGCACAGGGATAAAGTAAGCACAGGTCCGCTTGGACACACGGATCTCTCTCCTCTGTGTACTGATCAAAGAGAGAACCCCAGCACCCACAGCCACAGTAAAACATTCACTTTCAACTGTAGTCCTTTGTTAGCAGGAAGTGATCAGAACGATTGCCTTTCAACAGCAACAGAGTTAGAATTTATTATTATTATTATTTTTAATGGAAAGCAATTGTCCTTGCAGGGTAAAATTTAAAGATAACAAGCTGGAACCATACACGGCTTTATTAACATAGTGAGCTGAATTCCTCTCCCCCCCTCCAAACACAAACCCATGCTGGGCCTATGAAATGAAAGCTGTGTTTAATGAAACAAGGAAATGACATGACTGACTGAATGGAGCTGCCTAACAGACCCATGTCTGGTAACTGAAGACATTCTTACTGAGAGAAATGAACTGTGAATGTTTATTACAAAAACACTGATTAAGAGATAAAGGACAATTCGACCCCAAAACTAGTGCTGTTTAAGATCCATCCCCTGTTAACTTTTTATCCTCACCTATATATTTCTCTGAAACTATTGGAGTCATGTCATTTGAAGAACTCCCTCACAGCCTGCTGGCTTTTTCAGCAAAGGTCATCTTTAATTGGGATTACTCTCTGGAAATAAAAGTTAAGTACATATTTCTGTATGATTTAGGAGAGTATGTCTAATTACTGGGAGAATATATACTTCTATCAGCATCTCAGACACAATTGTACTATATTTTATTTGTTCACATAATGCATTTGCCCTCCATTTTCTTCCCATCCCTTCTTCCCTCATGGTTGCCTCGAAAAGTTAGGTTCAGTATGTGCAACTATACAAAACTGCTTTAGCCAGCTGCTCCCTTTACAGAAGAAGAAGGGTGTATCCCTGGTGGTTATGTGAGCAAGGACAATATTGGATCCCTTTAGTGTAGTGACCCATCCAACGTGGTAAATCATTGTCATTTTTTAATGGTTGGCTTGGCCTGGTTCCTCCTCTTTAATAACTCATTTTGTGATAGTCCCTATCTTTTTAGCCAGATTTTTTCACAGCCTTCCTGCTTTGATAAACTTCTCTCATTTCTTGTTTTTATCTCTTGGCCATCTGCTCATCACTTTTCACTTCGTTTCCTTAGGAATATGAGTAAAAATGACTACACTTGCTCTGATCAAATGTTTAGTTAGCTTACTATCCTGCGTTCCATAGTCATCAGTAGCAAATATTAAAGAAAGCAGGTAAGGAATAGTTGTTCCCTCTCAACAGCTTCCCAGCTTGTAGCAGTTAGCAATTTAAGGACTTCCTTTGCACTAGGTTGCATGCAGGGCATTGACTTTATTAGCCTGCTTACAGCCTATCCTCCACCTATTCCTTTTCTAGTTTGTATCTATTTTTAGTCTACATAACATCCTGTGGCACTACTAGCACAATGCATAAAAAGAAGCTCTTCCTTTTATTTTGATTGTAATCATGCTACTTGATAATTTCATTGTATGAATTAATACTTGGACACTGTAAGAAATATCACAACTTCATTCATGATCGTAGGAATCGTGATTTTCTTGACCTGTACTATACTATCTTTTAGATGTTCTCTTTCCACCATAAAGGCTCTTGCTCTTTTTGCTTAATGTTTTGTATTTCTTCTTGGATGAAAGTTGCTCAGTTCCTCTGGTCTTTCTTGTTTCCAATGTTTTTTCCTTTCTCACTTAACTATATCCTTTTTGAGATAAGGAACCTAGAACTGCCTGCACCATTCAAGAACAGACATAATTTTTTCTGTGTTTGCTTGCTTGTATGTTTTCTTTCATTACTCTTTTTAAGGTATCTGAACTTTCTATATGGTATTTTTTAGCACCGATATTTTCCTTAAATTGTACACAATGCTCCCTAATATCTTATAGTGAACATCTTCATATGTGTATATAAGCATGGTATTTTTGTCTACATTGTATATTGTTTCGCATTCATGAATACTGATTTCAACTGATCAATGGTCAGTCCCAAGTTTAACTACCCTGAAAAATTTTGTATCAAATCTGTTATCTTGCTAATTAAAACAACAAACTAAACTCGTTGGTAAATTATTTTGTATTTGAGTTTCATTTGACTTTTTGGGTAAATAATGTTTAGTGCTAATGATCTTTCTGTCCATTTTTTTCCCAAACCCTTTGTATAATTGAGGGGGCTAAGGGGGGAATTGGATCAGATGACTTCCAGAGATCCTTTCCAATCTCAACCATTCTCTGGTTCTGTGATTCTATGAGAGTGCTTATTTTGGACACTTCTTCCCTTGATGGCCAGACTCTGGTATGGGAACCCCCCAAACCCTCCCATCAACACTGATATAAAGAGTCCACTTAGCTTTTCTGCCTTATTTTCTTTTAGTCATCATTTTAAACTCAATTATCTATTGGCCCCACTGGCTCTCAGCAAACTTCCTACTTCTGAAGGTTGTTGGTTGGTTTTTTTTTTTTTCAAATGTTTTTATTAATAGTTTTTACGCCTTTAGTAAGTTGCTCAGAAAAATATTTTCTGGCTGGCCTTATTATGATTTACATGTAACCTGCTGAACTTTAATTCTTTTCTAATTTCTTCATTTGAATATTACTTCTGATTCTCTGGAATGCCTTTTATTCGTTTGGTAGCTTGATGGTGTGTATATTTACAGTAAGCTTCTAATTCAATGACTTTTAAATGTTGGTTTTTATTATTATTTCTTTTTAAGGGAATGTCTTTATGTCATAAAGACCTTCATGAAATAAAAATTTTTAATGATAAATGTTACATAGTGGACTTTAGTTTTTTTTTTTTTTTCCTCCAGTCACTAAGCCTGTTTCATTCAAGTATATTATGGTCACTGTTACAGAATGAATCTTCAGGAATAAAATTTATACATTTTTTCAGTTCTTTTCCCTTATCTCAAAGAATTGTCATGAATGTAATTTGTACTCCAACTGACTTTACAGACAGTGACAGCCTTACGTGCTGAGGAATTGCTTCTTTATCACATAGCTAGATTATATACTAGGTGTATTTATATATTAGCATGTACTTTTTCTGAAAATTTTACCCAAATGATATTAAGAAATGAATTTTAATTAAAACAGTATGGAAATTCCTTTGAAAATCTGATTCCTGGTGCTTCCTAGCAGCAGGCAAATGAGAGTTCTCCCCCTGCACCCCCCATCTTATTATTTTTGGAGACTTTTTTTGTTGTTTATAGGAAAAAAAATACTTACGCTAACATAACTTGCTAAGTAAAATGTCCCTTTGGCAACTATCCCAGAACAGCAACTATAAACACATGTTTAGGTTTTAAGCAGTGTTATACACTAGATAATTTATCATTTCCCTGCTATAGCCATTTCATTTCAAGTCATTAGTCAGACCTGTACAAATAAATCACAACTAACAAAACTTTTACAAACCATATAAAGGAAATGGCATTCTCGTCTTTTCTGTATTTGCAGAGAAAACTTGTAAGGAACATTTAATAGAGGTGTAAAATGCTTACTTTGCTTTCTACCTTATTAAATTATATTCCTGGATATTTTGTTTCACTGGGGGATTCGGCCTTTCGATAGCACCAGTCTTACCTCTCTGTTTTCAAGTATACATTCTTTTTTGGTTTGTTTGGCTGAGAAACCCTTCCCTCGCTCCTCTAGTCTGTAGGTTAGTCATCATATTTCCCCACTTACTTCAAGAGCAGAGTATGTTTTTCAGGGGTGCATATCATGTAATTCTAGCAGGTAGGCTGACAGTAAGACTGCTGCTGACTGAGATTTCTTTACCAGAAATCAGTGAAGATTTGGAGCATAAACTATGCAAATTTTAAAAACAAACTGGTTTACAAACACTGTCTGATCATACAGCTTTAAACCTTCCTTTATTCCTCAGGGATGTCTTTTCTTGTTCTAGAAAGCAGATCTAAGAGTAAAACTGTGCAACTTAAGAAATACTTAGTTTTAACCTTTCTAGTAAGTTTTTTAAATAGCTTAGGGAAGTGTTTTCGTCCGTGCATTTCAAATCAGACCAGGGTGGGCCAAGGAAAAGCCTATCAACCTAAACCCATTAAGACTGCCATGAACGCGGGGGGCCAGGGGGAGGACAGGGGGATTGCCTTTCATGGGCCTTCTGTTTGACTGTGATTATATTTAAATTTGCGAGCTTATTATATTTACAGCTGTGACTTTGTTGCTATGACAGCAGCAACAGTGCCATCCCTTTTACAGGAAAAGAAAAACTATTTACATATTCCTCAGTACAGCTTGAGTTTCAGCCCTTCCTTACACCCTTTTCAATCGCGACTTCTGCATGAATACATTTTGCCTGGCCCCTCACCCGCTTTTTTCTGGGAAAACTTAAAGCGTAGCTTACGTGTAAGTAGGTGGGCAAGGAGGGATAGTTGTTTAAATCCTTCTGCGGAGCAGTTTCTCCACTTTGCTTAAATCTTCACCCTTTCTCTCCCGGAACCTAAACCGTGCTGTGTGCCCTGCTTTCAGCCACAAATGCTCCTGGCTGCATCACCACAATAACACAGCTCAAGAGCAAGCCGCTCTCTTGTTTCTTGGAAAGAGGGGCCCGTCCGCCTGTCTGTCTGTCTGTCAAGTGTGTGAACTCCCGCTGCTCCCCAGAGTGCCAGCGGAAAGCAAATCTCATTGCGCCTGCCATTTCCTAGCCAACACTAGCACAATGGAGAGCATGTAAACAGTTGGCTGGGCTGATTGTTACAATGATTGAAGCAAATCAAGGGCAGCTTTGCCACGAACAATGAAATCTGCACTCTGTATGCAAATTCCTCCCTGCTTTCACTTCTGTTTCTCATCTGTGCCAGCATGGTCTTAGCAAACCTCCTATGAACTACAAAACAAGTTGCGAAACCTTGCAGATCACTGGTCTTTTATTATAAGCTTTCAGTTTCACTTACTTTGCACAAAACATGCCTGAAACCCGAATCCAGGCTGCACAGCTGGACTCTTTCAGGCAGCTGTTGTCTTCCCCACCTCATTTTTTTTTAATACTGGGCTTTGTCTTCTTATTTGCAGTGTTATTAAATAAAGTGATAGAAAAATGAGACAAAGAAAGGGTGTCTGCATTTTGTGAATCCCATGGTTCTCCATCTTTTCTATTAATCACAGTGGGGGTGACTGTCAGATTCACCAAACTCATTATGGTTCAGGAATACTTTATATCATCTAGGAAACAGCATTATTTTTATCTTTCGTGCAGAAGTAACCTTGTGTGTCAGTACCGAGGACCCAGCACCTGCCTCACTCTTTGCTATGTGTGAATGGCCACATGCCAGCTGCTGAATTTACGCATGTGCTCTCCTCAACGATGTGAAGCTTGAGAGGTTCAAGGGGCCAATACCCTGGCTTTCAGTGTTGCACTCCATGCAACCTGTTTTGTTCTGTATTGTGGGAAACACATTTGTCCTTTCTGGGCCCTGGTGCTGAAATAGGGTTGTACCATTAATTCAGTTATAAATATTTCTGCTTTGTCAGAATATGCATTTCCACCCAGTCTATTCCTCTGTGTGGCTGGAATTGAAATGATTTATTCTGACTCTTAGTAGTCATTATTAATGGTCATTCAATGGCCACTCTCTGTTATCAGCTTGAGTAGAAAGGGAATGTTGTAATTTTACTTCTGGAGAATTCACCTCCTGTTGGAATTTTTTTTTTTAAATTCTTTGTACAAATGAACTACAACTCAGGGTTGTCCTCAAGGGGTAGCGCACCTTGTAACATTTATGGTTACTAGCATCCTGCGTTCATTGCATCACTTGTCTTGTGCTAATAAGCCCCACTTTGAGATACGCTGTATTGCGTATTACAAAACATGGCATGAATCCAACACAGCATCTATAAATGTTGAAGAAGGGGGAGGGAGAGGAATTAATTACAGAATAGTCATTGCTTTCTTATTTTGCTTGCTGACTGAAGAACTGTTCAGCTTCGTGCTACTTGGTTTCATTCCCACATCAAGGTCTCATCCAGAGAAGTCCCTAATTTTCTGGAGCTGGCATGATAGGACTGAAGAGCTAAATCAGATGTCTCCAAATTCAGGCTCTCTAAAGATTTAAAGAGGAGGTCTTTGGACCAGTCTGCAAGATACAGGAACATGGCCTATCAAGCACTTTCTTTCTTCAAGTGTGAGGCTTGTGTGAATGGAGCAGAAGCACGGCCAACACTGGAATGTAAGCAGGTCAGGGAATTGAATTGAAGGGAAAAGAAGCAGGTAGTAGGCAGAAAACCCCACCTAGTAGGGACTCTGGGAAGGTACCAGAAAGTAAGGAACATCTAAATTGAAACTCATGAGCCAGAATCCAATATTGCTAAAGAGTTCGGTCACAAGCCCACGTTGGGTTAGTTCTCTTGTAGCTGTGATCTATGGCTCTGGAAAGGTCAGTCAGCCTAACCTGAAAGCAATCCTATACTGAGGCTAGAGCTTTTTGGGGTTGCACAGAACCTTGGATGGAGAGAATAGTTATAGAAGTATGTATTAAGACACTGAGCTTTTTTTTATCTATTTATTATGTTTTAGCACAAAAAAGCAAAACAAAGTCATCTAACATGTTTCTTTTTTGGTTTTTTTGTTGTTTTTTTTTTTTCCCCTATAGGAATATCCCTCTTCACAGGGAGATAAAGAGTGTGACACGTAGCCAGCCATCACCAGGGTACCTATACCCTAAGTATTTCAGCTTTGGCTGCTTTTTCTAAAAGTAGTTTTCCAGTGTTGTTAGTGTAAAACTGCACAGCCTCAGCTGTGTAGTAATGCAACCGCCTTTCACCATCAGAGAAAGGTTTGGTGAAGGGGTTGTGCACATCTGGCTTGGGCATAAACATTAGCTCAGTGATGAGCAATATCCTCACTAACATTTCTGTGTAAGCAGAATCTTAAAACAGTAATGAGGCCTATCTTGAAGAGCCTCTGAGATAATCCTCTTTAAAGATATTTTGCTTGATATTAAGTGTCCCATTTTTTCAAAATTTGTGGATATAATAAATCTTTTACTCACTCCATGTTTATATCATTGATGTATTAAGAAATGAGGGACCAATTAGCCTGTAAAATCCGGTTTCACAAAAAACTCTACTTAGCACAGAGTTTCAGACTTTATTTAATATTTAAAAAAGCAAATAAAAGAAGGAAGCAAATAAAATGTTTTAGTTAGACCCTTCCTGATGACATTCTGCTTTACTTTCCCTTCGACTTTTTTGCCTTAGTCCAGACATTTGATCTTTATAAAATATACTTCCCAACAAAAGAAAATATTGTACATTCTTACCCACAAAGCATCCAGACTGTTCATTACTTAATCAGTTATGAAAGCAAAGTCTTATGCGTTGGATTGTTTAAAGAAGCTGTATTTAACTTATGGTCAGGTGTTGTTCTCCCAAGGCATTTTTTAAAAGACCAGGGAAGGGACTTGTGCTGTGTATTTTTTATATCCAAATAACAATTTAATTGTGAATAAAGATTGCTTTCACAGGAATTATGATTAGCAAGCTGCAATATGTACTGGAAAAAAATAAAATGATGAAGCCTGCATATTAATTCTTTATGAGATAATGCTTTCAACATAAATCAATCCATGAACCAGTGTCCCTTGACTGTAGTTTGTGGCAATACTGACACAAGTGCAGAGCTTTACAGGAGAGAGTGTGTGCAGAGCATGTAAATAGATAAATGGCTATTACCTGGAGGAAACAGTTTGGCAACAACTGAAGTTTAGATTTTTCTATCAAGTCAGCACTTTAGCAGGGCAATTCAAGTTTGTGACCTCCTGTCACATACCTGAGCTAGAGCCAACACCAATTGGCTGCAGAAGTGTGGAGATCATTTCGCTCATAATCCATCCTGCTATATTTCTTGGGATGGAATTTTGACATATGTCAGGCATAATTTCCTTTTAAGACAGAGGCAGAATTTCATTTGATTTCCCTCTTGCCTCACGTTTTTTTTAGAAATAGGAGTTTATACAATTTAGACAAATGTTACAGAGTTTTGACTACAACGCCTATCTTTTTTTTTTTTTGTCTGGTTCTTCAGGAGCAAGTATGTTTTGCTGGAAATTGTTCCTTGCTTTTTACTAAGGGGGTTTTGTGTTCAGCATTATCTTTGTAAGTGAGATTGATTGGTGCTTGCCCTTATTCAGCTCCTTGTATTCAAAGGTACATTTCAGGACTGAAGAAAAAAAATCACTTCTCAATAGAGCTATGTATTAGATTTGACAGTATTTTGAATGTTCCTTAGTCTGTTTACCAACATGCAGAGCAGTAAAAAATGAAATCTGGAATGCCCATTTAAAGTTAAATTGATTAAATGTTAGATAAGTATAATTATAACCATTTAATTCAGCTAAAATAGTACTGGTATCTGAATATTTAGATACTAAACAAGGAAAGCAGCCACTAAATTGCAGCTGACCTAAACCACATCAATTACTTTCAAAACCAACTAAATAGAATCATTTCTTTATTTCTTTCCTAAGTGCGTTATTTTTCACTCTTACCCCCAATTCCCAGCTTTTGAGGCCTGTTAGATGAACGCAACAGGTTTCCTCAACACATTGTACAGATTATTTGCATTCAGAAACAAAGTTCTTGCTGTAGATGGTATCACTTTTGAGGAGGGAATGGTAAAAACTGTGGTGCTAAAAGAGTTACAATAGCTTCATCAGATTGGACTTTTATGATGTCTATAGATATATCAATAACGGAGCTGACTGAATATTTCATAATGAAAAATTCAGCTTTAGTTCTGTTATTGCTTGCAAAATATCTTTGATAAGACTTCCTGTATTAAGGGAAGATCTTCATCTGATGTAAATCAGTGTGTTTTCACTTCATTCGGTACAGGATGAGGATCTAGACAGCGAAAAGTTCATAAATATTCATCTTGCTAGGTGTGCAACTCAGTTTTGACTGGGTGATAAATCACAGGATTTCTTTTCCTTCATGAAAAGATTGTGTAAGAACTTGAAGAACATGTGTTTCTGAGTGTGAAAGTGCATGTTAAAATGAGTTTTAACAAAAAATGCTGCATACAGCTTTATAACTAAATTTTTTTCACAACTTTTTGTGCCAGTAAAATTAGAGACATTTAAACGTATAGGAAAACCAAAATATAATTGGAGCAGAGAATAGAAAATCACTTCAAATTTGCACAACATTTTGTCTGAAAAAAAATCATGTTTCAATTATGATGAATAGTCTATGTATGTACAATTCTACAGGTATAATGTTTGCATTAATTGAACTTTCAATATTTTTTGGATTTATTGACCAGCTTCTTATAATAACTTTTAGACTTTGGCATTTTAACCAATCTTAAATAAATTAATAGAAAACTAGAACCAATCACTGCAATATTCTGATTAGACCTCCATAACACTCACCAGAATGCTATATTGCTGTTTGGAAAAAAAGTATATGTTTAAAACAGAGAACTCCATCTTGGTCTACAAGTCATCAATAAGAAAGAGATTTCATCTCAACTTTTGTAAAGTTTGCCAAGTTGCTTCAATTGTTCATTAAATTGGCCTTTGAAAATGACATATTTTCTATTTCTTATAATCTAGTATGTAGCTGGCAGATAATGAATGACCTGTGTGACCACCTCATTTTTCACTGGACATGGGTAAAATTCCATCCAAAGAGAATCCGAGACTTCTGATTCAGATAGAATAAACATGCCAAAATTCACATTCATATCTGAATTATCTATATTAATTAGCCTTCCCTGATTTAGAGATGTCAAAGAACTTCATAAAACCGGGTACTATTTTAATAATGGAATTCTACCAACTATCCATGGGAAAAAGTGATGCTAATTTATCTATCTGGCATTGAGTTTGAATCACGGATTTTTTTTCCATGGGAAATAAAGAAAATAAGAAAGATACTGGTATCTTGCCTCCAGTAGAAATGTGATCAGAAACATCTGTGATGAGTACAGACTGGATAGCTAGAAGCACAGGCTATTTATGAAAGTGAAGCAGTAATACAAATACAACTATCTATTCAATCTGTAGGACTCTGGAATCACCAGAAAAAATTAACTAAGATCATCTGATTTGCCTTTTACGTAATAGGGACATCTTTATTCCCTGACACACAGATGCAGAACCTAGTGATGAAGCAGCAGGAACTTCTGACTTGCTTACTAGTAACCAGAGCTTCTCCTGAATCTCAGTACTGTCACTGCAGGTTAAAGAAGCCAAAATGCATGTCAGGACTCCACAGTGCTGTAGAAGCACCTGTAGCTGCATCTAAAGAGATTCAGGTTTGAATGGCCTTCCACAGCACACTCCCTCACATAGCGTTTGGGCTTGTGCCATGTCCTGATCGCCGAGATGTTGGCTGGGGCTGCTGCAAGGGAGGGCACAAGTCAGGGACAGTTCCTAATGGCAGTATAGTGAGGTAAGGCTATCCTGTGATGGGAGAAAGCTTGAGTGTAGTCCTGCTGCATCCTCCAGCCTGAAGACTGGTGAGTAGGCCCATACTATTTTATTTGCTAGCGCAGAAGTAGTCTTTATGGATGTTAACACGAAGACACTGTGCCCTACAAAGGTTATACTCTAAAAGACTATAGTTTGAAGTCTAAAAAGCAAGAGGTATCAGGTAGACACAGAGAGATAACACTGAAAGAGAGCCAGCAGTCGTAGTCAGTGATCTCAGCACATTGTCTGCTGTTTCCATTGAAAACAGTGCATCTACATGTTACAGATGCCATCTTTAAAACTATTGTAAATGATGCTATGCAGGGACATCTCTGGGCCACAGAAATCCAAAGAATGGTTAGAGAGTTGTTTTTACTTCCAGATAACAACTGTATAATAAAATATACAATCATGTGGTAGAATAATCTGGTTACTCATTATTTGTAGATGACTACTGCCCTGAGATATAGGAGGAATTAGAGGAAGATACTCTCCCATGCCTGCCTGCACTCTCCATGGTCAAGGCTCTACTCATGCCTAAGTGACTCATGGTCTGATCCATTTTTTTGCACTCCATGAGCTGAAGGATGTCCTTGAAATGGTATCTGCTTGCCTTTTATTCATCAGGCTGAAAGATCGGATGCCTTTTTACCAGATGAACCTGAAGTCATGTGCAAACTTGGGCAAATGCTGTCCTACCATATCCTACCCTTTCTCAGCAGCATTCATAATGACAAAGAAATAGAGGAACTCCACTGTTCACAAAGTGAGTCATCTTTTATGTCAAGGCACAGGGCGAACAGCCCTTCTTCCCTGGCACCTCCCATAGATGGTCAAATCTTGTAGTGTCCTTCTGTGGATAGGTATGTCTTGGAGAGGAGTGGAGGACTAGTCCATATACTGTGAAAGAATTCATATAATTTATATGAATTCAATTTAGTGAAGATTAGTTACATTATTCAAAGGTGAAGAAGGTGATAATTTCTATTTCAGATATATTTTGCCTTTTCTCATTGAGAATTTGCCTACTCTGGAGACTATTTTATCAGAGTGCTATATACCCCTGCGTATTAGGATTAATAATTAAAGTACTAATATATTTTTAACTATAAAATTACAAATGCAGCCATAATGCAGTTGCACAGAATCTACTTAGCATGCCTGCTGCAAAAAGAGACCTATGAAATTTTCATGAATGTTTTATATTGCAGATAGTCGGAATCATTCAGTGCTTAATACTGCTTAATAATAGCATTGCAGTTTTCTAAGGAGGCAAGCTGTGCTTCCAAATATATATGAAGTGTCACTCATCCCACCAAAAATAAGCCTTCTGATGATTACAAGATTATACTGCATATAACATGCACATGCACGCAAGCACACACATGCCCTGACGCACTCTCTCATCTCTCCCTATACATACTTACAGACCCTCACACGGAGTAAGCAGCAAAGCATGATGCTCATCTTTTAAATGGGTAATAACTTCAGCCTCACTGAGTTACCCTTTTTCCCTCCGCAGCTGTATGTACCTATCTGAGTAGACAATAGAAATAAGATGGACAGTGAAAGATAGAGCATTCTGACATTTTAATCACAGTTATTGCTTTATTCACATTTCAGCATTATGCTGAGAAGGAGAAACTGGAAAAAACAGAGGTAATGAGCTAAGAAGGAATGTTTCTGTCATAATATGTGCCACTTATCAGCTTGTTCTTGTCTAAGCAGACACCATATATCTCTTTCAACACTTTCTATATTGTCCTTCATAGAAATATGCTAGAAATGAAGGAACAATTTTCAGGAAAACATGTACATAACCTTATAATTTGCTTTTGTTGTTGCTCATTTTTCAAAGTGTTGGCTGTGCTTGTTAATGATTGTGTATGTCACATGAGATTGCTCCTGCTTCCTGTCTGGAAGGATATAACTTTCCAATCAGGAAGGGGCTAAGAGGAAACCACTGAGATTTCAACTTCATGGAGGATTAGTCAGGAGATGATAAGTCAGTAGGTGACCAAAACCTGAGCAATCTAAGAGCATTTTTTAATCCTTTTGGGTTTTTTTCTTTCTTTTCTTCCCAGAAGGGATCTATTAACTCCAAGATATCGTTCTTAGGTATTTAGACTGTTATGACACTTAGCGGCTCGAATAGGAAACTTCACCAACTTCTCTCAACAGATAAGTATCTGAAGACCAGCTGTAAAAAGGACACAATTAGATTCCTATCTAATTCAGTGTGCCAAGGCTCTGGCCAGAAATTATTTTGCCAAGCCTTATCTTAAAAGCAGACAGTCACATTCCTGACCTATGACAGAAGGAACAGTCTCTCCCTAATCACTACTTCCTTATTTGAGTATTTTGATTTAAGCAAAAGGAGAAGAGGCAAAAACAGCTGGTTTGTTTATTTTGCCAGAAGGTCTTACATAATTGTTTGCACCCATTTTCATTTTTTTTCTAATGACCAGATGAGAGAACATTTGAGGCATCCACATGAGAAAGCTCATGGAGTCTCCATCTATCCCCAATGCACAGCAGAGCCACAGTCTCCAGGGGGATGCTCTCCAACCTGCTTGGAAGTGGCTGTGGAATCCAGTCATTACTCTGCTTTTCAAACTGGTAAAATCTATTGGCCTGTACAAGAGCAGAGCACAGTCTCTTCATAATGAACTTCCCAGGAAGTGTTTATTTTTCAGGATTCTTATTCTTCAAGACTTACTTTTGTGGTTATCTTTATTGTTTTTCCAGAAAAAAAGGGTCTTATGATTTGGGGTAAGCCAGCAATGTTTTATAAGATTTTTTTTACACTGGAAGGCAAAATTATTTTGAAATAGACAGTGAGGTGTGTGAGTTTCCTGAAGGAATCTGCATTTTATGGCTCTAAGCTACCTAATTAATGATATTAATTAATTTGATGAGTTTAATTGATTATATTGTTCATTTATTTCCTTTTCAATTTTGGCTGCATTCTTCCCAGTGCAGTGTATCTCTGCAAGGTTTATGAACTATGTAATATCCTTTACACCTTTAAAACTAAATACTGGTTTTGTTGAGCCTTTCCCTAATGGATATATTTACATTGTATTATGACTTCACTGCTGTGAAGAGACATTATATTCCCATTGCTAAGAATTATCTCACCTTATCTTTATCCATGCACTGTTATGAAGCGATAGTAATACGTTATTCAAGAAAATAACATATGTCATCAATCTATCCAGAAAATACAAGTTTATCTTATTAAACAAGTATGAGTTCCAGCATTTTTGATCTGCTGCACTGATGTCCTGCCTCTCCTGTAGAAAAAACTATGTAAGTTTATATTGATCAGGGTGGAATGATTCAGAATACCTGTCCCTAGAGAAGCTTTGAGAAAAAAAATTCATTGGCCAGAACAGCGTACAATTACAACTCAACTAACTTTGAACATATGTGATAGCAATGTTCATGGATCTAGCTCACCTCAGCTAAAATATTGGCTGAAAGTACACTCTTCCAAATACATATTCTAGGGCTGTACAATGAAATGAGAAAAAGCACAGCAAGACTCCCTTTCCAGTTAGCATGTGTGTTTTACACCAAATATTGGGCTCCCTGATGGATCACAAAACACTTGGATTTGGAGTCACTATTGAACATGAAAAGCTCTAAAGAATTTCATAGACATTACACTAATAGCAGTCTTGTGTTTATCAGATTTAGCCCCCATTATTGTCCCTCTAACAATCCACACAAAATTGGTTCTTCCACAGCACTGTAGCTGCTCTCTTACTCCTTCCCAGATAATGAAACTTTATACTGCTTTGCAGCAGCTGGAAGTGCATGCCTTTGTCGCATCCGTGCAGACTTGCATCATTTTATGCGTCAGCTATGTGTGATTTGCCATGGAGAGTGGGCTTTCTGCTGTAGGGTATAATCTGAACTTGAGAGAAGGAAGGGAGAAGTGCTTAGCTCAGCCTGTTCCTGTTTTGGTTACATGCACTCCTGGCCAGTAGGACCTTAGTCTGTGTTCTCAATAAATGTATGTCAAAACACAGTAAAATATTCTATGTTCTAAAGAAACCATGAAAGGAGGACGTCAGACATATGAGAAAAGCAAACTTAAGAGAGAGGGTATCTATACTTTTACTTGTTTTACAGTCATATCTCTAGATAAAAACTCAGCAAATATTTTCAATCTTGTTTTCAAAACTCTGGAAGTAAAATTTCATCTGATTCTTCATGATGAAATGTTTAAAATGCTTTGTGAAATATCATAGAGTGTACTAGATGCAGAAAACCAGAATTATTTCCGCTGAACTATGCATTGATTATTAAATGATAAATCCATGGCTGTTTATCTGCAGGGAGAAAACATTAGACCTCTATTCATTATCTGCAGAACTTTTCAGCAGCCTTCAGTGAAATACAAAAGACCACTGTTGTCCTATAAAGGCCTTATGTCTAGCCATCATTGAATTAAAAAAAAAGTCCCCTTGTTAAAAATTAGCTAACGTTATCCCATATTTCATGATCATCTCCACATATCTGAAAAATCTCTAGTAATGGGAACCTGTGGAGAGCTAGAGTGCTGTGCTAATTTGATTTTTGCCCTGCCTGCTACCACGTGGTCTGGCCTAGCCAATAAAAAAGTAATTGATTTTACATTACTTTTCACTGGCTTAAGCAGCTGTAATTAATCTCCTTACAGTTTTGTTAAACACAAATCCCATAAAGCTGTCTAATATGCTTATGAGACCAAAACACCAGGCCATGGCTTTGGATCTGAACCATGCTGCTAAGCATACCCTTTTGTTTAGCTCTTACTGATGAGCTTATAGGCGGGAGTGGTGAGATGGTGAAAACTGAATTCTGTGGTCTTATGATTGTGTCTTCCACATGCTACCAAACATATATACAACAGGGAAACATTTTCATTTTGGCGGATGCTCAAGATTTTGTGTTTGATATAGGATGGTCAATTGAAGATAATGAGTATTTCTTCAGGCCTAGTGTCATCTTGGCAGCAAATTCAAAGCATTTACACTGAAAAATAGGGGCTTCCAGTTACTATTGATGCTGAAAGCTATTCAGACATCTCTGAATATACAGAAGCCAATTCTCAAATTTGGAGGTAAAGAGAAAGCAGGTTTTAATACAAATGCAGCCTCTCTCTTACTCGCTATCTTTCAAGACAGTAACAGGTAAAGAAAATTTGCTTGCTAACTTAATCTGATAACCTAATGTAGCATTTTACCAAAAGCAAAAGAAATCCTTAGCCAGAGTAACATAAGGTATGCTATGTGGTTATTAGCTACTGAGACATTTGCTTTTTTATCATAGAGATTGCATATAGAACGTAAAATTAACATGTATACATTTTTATATTCTAAGCTTTCTAGCAGAGAACCTTTAAATAGCATCAGTAACAAAATAAAAGGAAAAATCTGACAGGAATACATAGCAGTCTCAATGTTGAATGTAGTTTTGGCTCCTTCAAGTGTGGATTAAAGTGAGCTTGAAATGAAATAAACAGAACAGCTTCAGAAGTTTAGAGCTGAAGGGAAGTCATCCATCACAGTAGAGGAATGTTTGATCTGATGTACAGTAGTTTAGCTCACAAACTTCATTGCTAAAAACATTTATCTCTGCACTCACTGCAAATTCTAATAATAGAAGACATGTCTTGAAGAAATTCAATATGCCCAGTAATTGTGAGCATCAGTCTTATGGAATGTGTGAATAATAGACACAGTGGACACTTAGATACATTCTGTTTCTGTCTGCTTGACGAGAACAAAAAAAAATCCCATATCAACACTTACATAAAATGCCTCAGCTATTTAACAAGCATTTATATAATTTGCAGTTCTTAAAGAAGATGTTTAAATGCTTGTTTCTTAACTGTATGTTGTTTGGCAACTGAATGTTCATGGGAACTTTTCTGTCTTTCCTTCACCTTGGTCTAGACACTTCAATCTTATTAATCAATTAAGATTCTTATTCTGCTGGTTGCATATTGTAATTTCCACAGTATTCAGATGTATTGAGAAATATAGTCTGCCCCAAAGGGCCTGTCTTCCAAAAATATTAAGCAAGCAGCAGTTCAGAAATAACCTGAGATGACTGGTTATGTTCAGCCTTCTGATCTAAATTATTTGTGAATGCATAGTTAAAAGTATCACCCACAAATAGTCCTCAATAACAGATCTGATCATTTTACCAACTTGTCTTTTTCCTCTTCCTTTTCAGTCATTTTAATATATAATGTGTGAACAGTGTATTCTCCTTTCAGGCAACAAAAAAGAAGTTCTTTTGACACTCTCAAGGTAAGAACAGGGTAGAATGAAAAACGCCATCTTCTCCTTGGAGAACATAGTTATTTCTGTGATACTTCAAGGTTAATTCCTGCTACTTAAAGGAGATTACACTTTGACAATGCTGCATCTTGACCTGCAACGCACCTGTAAAGTGTGTTGGCCAACAGAGAACACAGAACTTTAATAAATACATAAGGAAACTACAGTATCAGAATACACTCAAAGCTGGGGTATGCATCCTTGTTCTCCAGAATATATACGTGAGATGCAAAAGCATGGAAATGAGTCATTTTTTTATACAGTACAAACCTATAGAGTGATAAAGATGTAGAAGAATAGACAGCCAGATAACCCTGTACTGCAGGATAACTAAAGGGTACACTGACGAAGAAGGAAGGTCTCTCATAAAATTAGGTCGAAATAAGTTGCTGTAACATCTTTGCATAGGATTTCTTCATATTCAGATTTGAGAAAAACATGAAGTTCATCCTGAATAACTTGTCATTTTAATTTTAATTGTTGTAACAGATGTTTACAGAAATTTTCAGATTTCCACAAATATAATTCAGGTGTTTTGTGGTTTGTTTTTTGCATTGTGGATGTAGACTTGCTGTTTTCAGATTTGAAAACACTGATTGGAGGGTCACCCTTATTGTAGAGTAAAATTTGCCGTGGTAAAACACGCAGTCTTTCACTGTGTTGAATTGTTCTTGTTTTGACGTTTCTAGACTTCATGGGAATAGAAAAGGTAAGACTTGAGCCCTTCCATTTTTATGTGTCACTGTATTAACTTTCCTCATTCAGCATCTGGCCCTCAAAATCCCTGGGACAACAGCCCTAAATGTGAAGATGTGGTATTTTTTTTATGTGTATGCATTGTATATGATAACCATATTATTTAGCTAGATACCAAAAGGGTATGAATAGAATAAAAACCTAAGTAGAGAAGACAGTCTATGTTTATTAAAAATATACATGGTGAATCAAGGACCATATCAACTATCTTATTTAGAAGATACTTGGAAATCTGAAATCCTTGTAGATGTATCTTCCGAATACCTTTCTATCAGTCTTATTTACATATCCTGGTGTAGTCAGTAATTAGCTTATTTACTTCTGTCTCTGCCTTTGTTAGGAGGCTTTTCCTATTCTTTATCCTGAAAGTAGGCTTTCAGAATACTTAGACTACAATTTCCTAGTAACACAGTTACATTTTTGGTAACACAGGAATATGTCTTCTTATTGAAAAGAACAATCTGTTTTATTCTCTTGGAGAATGTGATTAGTTTCAAAGGTAGATGCCAAAACCAGATTTTTTTTTTCTCTTTTATCAAATACTTTCCAGCTGGAGAACCACTTCTTTTCTGCATAAATCTTCCAACCAGCTGTCACCAGTGCACACAGAACATTACCACCTTAAAGCTTGTCAGTTCAATTTTGCAGTCATCTTCTTCACTTGTTATTTTATGAGAGTCTCATTACCCTTCCCACTCTTGTAGGTCAGCCCTAGATCAACACATCAAAAAAGAAGTAGTATAGCTTTCAGGAAGTAAAACACCCAAAGGGTTTTACTTTAAAATTCCATCTAATAATGCCATAATATCATCACACCATGGAGAACTATTGTATAGGCAGTTTTAATGCAGTCATGAGTTAACTCATGGTACTGTTGATCAACTGAAAGAACATTTATGCCCAGGAAGGAAAGGGATGAAAGTAGTGGCTACAGTGGCTCACATATACATACACAAGCTCTCACTGGTGTGTAGTCAGATGCCTCTAACACACTTGCTGGAAAACGACAAGATTAACTATGAATATCATTGGTGGTTTGTTCTTTGGTGTTGCTTAGGAGGGAAAATTGGGTTTTATTAGTGCTATTATACTAGCACTAATGGAAACATCACTGTTGGAGAGTTTGTACTGAAGTTTATGACAAATTTAATAAATCTGGAAATTTTGATACATGCCTACTACTGTAACAAAATTTATAACTAGTTAGTCAAGTCCACAATACTGTATAAAAAGTCTTTCATGAAGGCTTAGACTGATAACACAATATTTAAAAGGATCAATCTGCTTTTAGTGACAAAAAGCATCGTCAAGCTGCCTTCATTACAAAATCAGGTGCTATGTTTATAAGAAGCACAAAAATGGAAAATTACATCACAAATTAAGCTAGTTATTGGAGTACTCACAAGCAGTATAGCAGCCTAACCTTTGTCAAATCTTATCTGTCAATGCACTGTTCATAGCTCATACAGGAATTAGTGAAATTCTGTCAAAGGACGGTAGCAGTATCTCACATCATGAATGCCTGGAGGCCTTGCCTGAAAAAATTAATGTTAAAAACCATGGTGTCTTAATAATAAAGGAAGGTTGAACATTAGTAATTTAACAGCTGTAGCAATAACAGTTGCTAAAAGCAAGTAATAAAGTGTGGTAACTAGCTGAAATGCAGGCAGGTGTCTGACATGTAAGCTTGTTTTGTAACCCAATTCTTTCAGCAGCAGAAAATGGAAATGAGAATACCAATGAATTTGCAGGGCTTAACACAGCAATAACACTGTTGGACTGCACCAAAAAGTATTCCTACTTTAGTCATCATCTCTTGCCTCAGTTTGTACTGGTCAGTCACTAAAAATAAAAAAGTGGATCTAACACCACACATAGTAAATTTTCTTAGCCATTTAAATTTTAAAAAGGTAAGATGCAAGGACCATGTTAAGCAATTTAATACCATAATAGGAAATACAAAATGTACAAACATTTTGTCACACAGCTTTCAGTGTGCATTTCAAGAAGCTGGAGTAGGAATTGTGTACCTGAAGCCAGAAATAGCTCATCAAGATGAAAAATATAAACAGGTATGTTGTCTTACTGAAGATCCCAGCTGTGATGCTCTTACCAGTTGCTGAAGGATTGGTGCCTCTATTAGTTAAGGAATGATGGAAATTGTGGCAGACCTTAAGAAACATAGATATGACTGACAAAAAAGATAGCATAAGCATAGAGAAACTTCCTAGTTGTCCAAGAGAGACAGAATAATCCTTCACTGCCACATCAGATGAGTTTATGTATCAGCTCCATGAAAGATATAGAACATGAAGCAAGCAGTAAGTGACAGGAGAAGCAGCAGATTCATCATTGCAGAGAATGTACAATGTACGTAGAATGTACGTGTACAATGAATGAACCAGCTCTGCAAACCTATTCCCTTAAGAATGGCAAAATAAAAATTGGTCTTGAAAACACCTGAGCTGAAATGAAAAATCATTGGACTGTTCATTTAGTGTATGTTCAGCTACGTAGAAAATCCCTGAGCAGTCCTGCAAACATGTAAATATGGATCAGAGTGGATGAATTTCAGGCCTATGCCTTATTTAGTCATCTACATGACTTAAACAAATGCCTCCTCTTACATTGCCAATCAGCATTTGTTGAAGAGTACATTTGTCAAAGAAACTGAGCTCCACTCAGGAAAGTAATTTGCTGGTCAAATCTGAATATCACTCAGTGTATTGATAATGGCCTTGACAAAGATACAATCTTGTGTGCATATGTGAACACGAGATCAGTAAAGGTTCCTATCAAAAGATAAAGCTCTAGTGGTGGTGAAAATGAATAAGTTGCCAACAGTAGAGAAAATTTGTATCAGTGTTGTTCAACATCTGGAAGGATAAGTGGCCCATCGATTCCAGCTCACATCTTAATATACAACTGAAGTCAAAACAAAGGATTTCTACCAGTTAAATCCATGTTAAGATGTGCACGTTACAGGCTATCAGTTATGATATCATAAACCAAACATACTGTGACCTGGCTAAAGCATAATTTCACCTCTGTAACCAACATGCTATTGAGAAAATAATAATCATGGGTTAAGTAGAAGCAACATTTTTTAAACATACTGGCTTGCCTCTTCCACTTCCATGCTGGTATTTTATAGTTCACAGAATATAAATACTTTCTCCCATTCTCTTTCTATTAGCAAGATAAACAGTTTAATGTCTCTCTCCATTTGAAACAGTCTTCTGCTTTACAAGGTAGCAGGTACCTTGTCTCACAGTCTAACCAATTAACATACATTATTAAGCTGAGAGCAATTTTTTCAACCTGTATTTAGCTTTGAATTATGCTGACTCTATTAACAGAATGTTCTTGATTGTTTGAAAGCTTATCTATTTTTTTCCAGCTCTACTAGTTGCCCTAATGAATTTCTTTTCTCTCTTTCTATGAACTCTGACTTGTATCACGAAGACATATCATCTCCTTTGGAGCTAGCTCAGAGTAGCTCTTAATATAACTCTGCCTAGAACAGTGAGGTCACTCTGCATGAGTGGTGACAGCTGGATCCAAATATTTGAAGCTTCTCATTGCTTTCTAAATTAGCCCAAAAGACAGAAGGATTTTATATACATCTTGATATACAGCAGACAACATTTCAGAAGAGTTCCCTCCACAGATAGCATGGCTGTCAGGACGTGACTGTTAGAATAGGTGCTTCACTACCTCTTACTGTAATTTCCAAAGATAAATCCAACCATGACAGGAATGAAGATCTACTAAATAGAGCTGATAGGATCAGGAAGCAGTCTGGTTATGCTCCTAGTATACAGAAACTAGAGATAACAGCTCCTTAAAATTAGTGTCTTGCAGAGTAGTGTTTAATGTTTTTACTAAGGCTATCAGAGTCCTGTTTAGTCGACAAATTGAGAGCCCTTGTAGCAAAAGCTTAATCAAGAAAGCTAGCAGGGTAAATAAATTAATTTCCATCAGAAACTTTCTGTCTTTTGACAAGATAGACAGAAATTATGGAACTAAAAAAAAAAAAAAGAAAAAAGAAAAACAGAAAAAGGCTTGCAATGAATGGAATGTTTTTGAGAATTCTGAAAAGGCTAATAAAGTCAATATGAGGTCTGGCTTCCCATACTGCCTTTCCTCCTCCCATGGTGATAAAAATAGTATCTTAGCTCATGTAAACTGTAGCATTCATATTGGTACACACCTAATGTGTGGGTACTTATCTGAAGAGATAATTTATCTTGACCTTCTCAATCTGACCATTAGCAGTAGTGTCAGCTACAGCTATTGTCAGCTCTAAGAGTTGCAGGCTGTTTGAAGAGCTACCCTGCCATAGTAAATCCCTCCTGCAAAAGTCTCTGAAACAAATACCATATTATTGATGATGTTACCAGTATTGCCTGAACAAATTTTTTTTTTTGTGTTCTAGACTTGCAGATTTTTTTTGTGGTGTTTCTCAGATTCCAGTTTCTTATTCAACGAGAAAATATTTTTTAAAACATTTTAAATTGTTTCCTTGGAGGGGGAAAAAGTGTCAGCATAGAAAAATCTGATTCAATTTCTTTGCATTTGACTTAATCTCTGAGCATTTGCTGAAGAGAAAGTAACATCGTGACAACTGTCAGACATCATATTTTACGTTTACAGAATGCACTGAAACAGAAGAGCAACGAGCATCTTTGAACAGAGACTGTTACTAAAATTACTGTATGTAAACATCTTAAAAGTAACCCCCACCTGTTGGACTTAAAATCCACTGTATAAACAGATCAAGAAAGTACAAAAATAACAATTAAACCTAGTAGTACCTTAGCACTCTCTTTAGATCAGGAGACAATGTCTATTTAGAGCACTGCTCAAAAACAATTTCCACCCATGCAGCTTGTCAGATTTGGCTGTCAGAATTTTCCAGAAAGCAAATACAAATATTCCAACAATTATTGTATATTAAAACCTCATTGTTTTTATGAGGCTTTTATGCTCTGATTCAGAGATTTTTTAAAGATTTGTATTGGTAGAGCTGTAAATTTCCTTTTCCTGTCTATGAGGATGGTTCCTGTGGTCCAGCTAGTGAAAGAGGTTATGATATTCTTCATTAGAAAGCAAATGTCTTTTCCTCAGATTGCAGAGTCCTGTAAAACCACACAGTAAATAGTTAAGCTTGGCCCTAATATTAAAATCCTAATGTTATTTCAACTGCAAGAAGGAAAAAAATCCTTCCTTATTAAGAAACCAACTCCTCATCAGGTGTGCTGCCTCACTGCCTGTCATAAAACACGCTTTTTCAAACTCAAACTCATTAGTTTAATGACAGAAAGACCTGTGCAATTGCATCAAACCTGCAGGCAAGGTTTGGAATGAGAGATACAGTTATAGCACCTTCAGAGACGGTTATAAATAACACAAACTTTCCCCACAGTCTAATGTTTAGACTTCATGCAAAAAATTAATGACTTCAAAAGGGGTTGAAGAGTTTTATAGAAATGTTCTACTATTAATTGGAGTGCTTTAAATAAGACACGTTAATGGCATGAATGAAAGAAGCAGGATGAGGTTTTATGGTCTATATTACAGGAAATGTCAGACAAGAGCATTTCAATGATTTTTCTGGCCTTAAAAACTTATGAACCTGTGGGTCACTGTTACATCTGTGCAGCACTTTAATTGGCTACATTATAGAAGACTGACCCTAATTTATAGTCAATCTTAATTTGAGGGGGGGGAAGCAGACATATATTGTAATTTTCTTTAATTTTGGTCGCTCAAGCTGAAAAGAGCTCCTTTTATCTTGTTTTTTACCTTGCTTTATGGCAAATTTATTGCTAAATATAAAATTGTATGGAACTTTTTTCATAATTAGTGCTTTAGAAATTCATGTAATACTACATTAATCCATATTAATTACTGTAATCACAGATTCTATGTATTACCAACCAATGCTCAAATGTGAATGTGGCATATTTTCTTTTGATCCTAAAAGATTCAGAAATATGCATTTCAGTGATTTGAGCATACATTCCAGCATTTGAAAACCTTCTCAAGTGTTTTTTTGTTTGTCCTTACACTTAACTTTGAGATGAAGATTTCAAATTTTAAAAATTTAGCTTCTTGAAAAAAATGCATCGGAGTCCACACTTAGGCTGAAACAAAATATTGGTTTTCAATGCTTATTTGAAATATCCTGAAATATGAACTTTACATTGCAGACTCCTCTGTAACCAGATAGGGTTTCTTGTTTGAAGAAGATATTACCATTGTTAAAAAGTGTTTTTATAATTAAAGTGCCATGGATATGTCACCTTGAGGTCATCTCAACACAGTTTCTTACCTATAGTTCCTACTATCTACAACTACCTGGTATCCACTAAAGTGAGCATGTGTTTTAAGGCATTACTCATTTTTTATGATATTGTACGTAAGTTACAATGATATAACATATGTTATATATACCCAAATGATATTTTCATTTAATTCAATGTGAACGTAATCCACATTGGAAACTGAAGCAGAAATGAAGAAGCTGGTCATCTCTAATTATTGGTGTAAGATATGAATTGGCTCCGAAGTTATCTTCATTTGAATTCTAACATAGAAGAGCATAACTTAGGTTTGAACATGGACACAGAGATGTGCACAAGGCCCACATTTTCATGTCTTGCCTACTCAGGACTAAGAATGTTCCAAAATTCATAACCTGTATCTCACTTTTTTGGTAAAGAAGCATTTACAGAGTGATAAACCTGCAGTTACTATTTAAGGCACACTCTGACTCCACCTCCAGCACTTCCTATTACCTTGGAAGCAATAAGCTTTGGACAAATATTCCTTTATTTACTAGATATTGTGTAGTTTGCATATAGTCTGCTGTAGTACTCCTGTCTTAATTGACTCTCCATGCACTCGGTTTATTGTGGTTTTTTTGCTGTAGGCCCTGTTTCCATCCCCTTTGTGACTTCACTGTGTCATATCATAATTTCCTGGTCCCTACTAGAGCTGCAATGGACCAAATAAGCTACTCAACTCAGTCTCTGCTTTCCTTTATACCTCTTCATGCCACTGTATTACAACAGTCCATATAAAGTTATCCAAATACAAATCTTGGCCCTGTCCGTTCAGAGAGAGCACTCTATCAATGTCTCCAATCTCAGTCCCAAAAACTGCTGAGAGTCTAATGCCAACTCTTTACAATCTCTTCTATGCTGCAGTTTGCGCCATTACCTTTTGTGATTAGTTCGTAAGGGAATTTGATTCTTAGACCAAGACTGGTGTATTTGCGCGGTGTTCTCAGCTCGTTGGTTCCTTTGGTGCTGACATTTCAGATTGGCGCTGTCTGGCTGCGCCTGTTTCCTGCTCATCATTATTCTGCTGGAGTGGGCTGTTTGGAGCTCACCCAAGAACTGTGATAAAGTATCTGGAGGTGTGTTTTGCAAGGTAACATGTAGCTGACATGCTCTGCTGAGACAATTAGCTATTGTGCACTGCAGCAAATGATTAAACATCAAGGTGTCTTACCTTGGGTACCCACAAAGCAACATGGTGACAGACTGGGTGAGAATGACAGAAGGTAGACAGCAAAAGCAAATGGGAAGGCAAAGTGCGGTGTTCTAGGAGCTAGATAGTACCTGCTCAAGATACCTTTTCCATGAGGCAAAAGTCTTTTGTCGCCCTTCAAGATGCCCTTCATGGGAAAATGTGACAGGTGAAAGCAAACCCATTGCAAGTTTTGGTTGATGTGGACCAATGTGAGCAGGGGCCGAACTGCATGGGCTTTGGGTAAGCCTTCCCCACTCGTGGGCCTGAACAGATAAACTCAGGTAAAACAGGTAAAAGATGTACGCAACTGGGCCAAGTGCAGTCAGGGGAGAAATAATAAGCATGGCAAAGGAGTGGAGAAGGTGCCAAGAGGTCAGGGAAGCTGAGTGAGGCCTTGCCTCCTCTTTCTTTCCCACTCTTCACTCCCAGAACGTCCTCATCTCTTCCTCAGGAGTACAGGGTCCGTGTTCCTGCCTCAGTCCCTGTTCCCCAGTCCCTCTTCCCTTTGGTGTGATAGCCCACCCTTAACACCAAGGTTTCACATCAAAGTATCCCTACTTTCTTCTCAAGTTCCCAAGAATTGACAGATAACTGGAAGAGGTCCTGTTCCTAGCAAGGGGGAGACCGTGAATCTCAGGCCCAGTCCAGGGAAGACAGCCAGAAAAGAGTTTCAGAGAAAAAGCTATTGTTGCTGGGAAATGCCTCCCTCCCCTCTTTCTAGTTCTCCCTACTGTCTTTGGCAGCAGCAACAGGAACCCAGTTGCAAAGATGAGGTAGAGATTTGCTGATCGTCCTGGAAAGGCACATTTTTCTTTCCTCAGGCATACTCAGAGCAGGCAGTTTGCCATCCCCTGTTGGCTGCAGCTTCTTTTGCATCCTGCCTCACTCTGGTATTTCATGAAGTTGTATATCTACCTTACATTATTTGCCGTAGCCTGTCCACATGTCACACTATTTCATGTTTATTCCCTTTTGGGATCATGCATCATCAGCGCCCTTGAACTCCCAGAGGTGTCTCTGTGCCCTGTTATCAGTGTTATTGGAATCTCAGTGCAACTTCTGCAAATTAAAAGGAAAGCAGGATGCCAGGAAACCTTTGCATTTCCTATAAACTAGCAGGAAAGTACATATGGATAGCAACAGTGACAAGCCTGCAAGAATTATCTGTGCATACGTTTTGAGGTCCTGATGGCAGATTGACACTTGGCCTTGAAGGTGAAGGATATAATGGAAGTGGAAAGGCAAGATTTTGTTTACAGTAGCTGTAATAAATTTCCAGTGCTTCACAGCTCCATAATTACTTTTGGTGACCTCTGGAGAGGTCATGACCCCCTCGCTGAAGACACCCTGGCCTAGAACATGACTTTACAGACTCAAGGAAGTGTTATTACTGGCTTTTCATTGCATAGGGCTTTCCCTATGAAGTAGTTGTGACTTTTCTATCTTTGATTGATTATCTCTGATTAATCCTAACTCTCCTAATGATAGCATGCTGCTGGGATTTTGGTGAGAGCAGGGCAAGGAATCAATCCCTTCTTTGCCCTTTCGGTCCTTTTCCTTCACTTCATCATGTCTGCTCAGAATTAGTGTGATTTAATTGAATTTTCTTTCATGATAACACCAAAGTGAAAAAAATATTGTCACAAGGGTGGTTTGTTTTAAATTTGTGACCAAAGATTGAGAATGGTATGGATGAATTGACTCTTCTCCAAGAGCCTGGACCCCCAACTGTACTGAAGGAGGAGGAGATAGTCTGTGCTTATAAGGCTGAGAAATGGAGATTTCCATGATGATGAAGGTTGGAAGCTGGTGACTTTTTGCACTGGGGGAGGATGACTCCTGCTCCACCTGTATATTGGCAGTGATGAATGAAGTATTGGGAGCTCTCTCCAATGAATCATACGAGCCAGCTGAGACTGAGCCACAGGAGGAAGTGGCAAGTGACTGCAGTGTCTGCTGCAGGGGAAAGAGGCCCCCAGCTGCTGACCTGACCTGCTGTTAGGGTACATTTGCTTCTTGCTGGGGTGTCGGTTTGGGACATTGTGGGAATACTGCCAAGGTTTGTCCAGCCATCAGAAAACAGCAGTCCCCTGCTACTTTTTCCTGTGTGCACCAATGTTAGTACCAGAGAAGATCTGGAGCGTGTCAAGCATGACTACCTGGCTCTGGATGTGACAGTCAAGAGCATGGTGGCACAGGTGGTGTGTCCTTGATACTGATGGTGAAGGGGAAGTGCTTGAGAAACAGTGGGCATATCCTGCAAGTCAACAGCTGGTTGTGCATCTGGAGTCAGCAGCGGGGTTTTGGTTTCTATGACCATGGAAAATTTGTTGAGAATTAGGACTGCTAGCAAGAGAAAAGACCCACCCAATAAAGTGGTGAAAAAGATTCTTTACCAACAATCTGGCCAAACTGATGAGGACAGCTTTATACTAGGAACAATTGGAGAGGGACATGAACAACCCTTATCAAGTGAGAAGTGGTAGATCAGACTGGCAAGTATAGTGTGCAAGGTGATGTGGACAGAAGAGACCTCATAATCAAGTCCAGCCATAGAGGTGGTGAGAGGCCTGGAGCATCTGTCATATGAGGAGAGGCTAAGAGAGCTGGACTTGTTCAGCTTGGAGAAGAGAAAGCTCAGAAGGTTCTTCAATATGTATAAATACCTGTTATGGCAGGTAGTAAAAAGGATGGAGTCAATCTTTTCCATGGCACCCAGTGACACGACAAGAGGAAATGTCATATCTCCGTGTACATGGAGATGGAACTGCCAAGTTTGCCAGAAGTGCAGAAATTGACACAAACTGACATGGTTAGAGTAACATTAAGAAAGCAAATTACAAAAATACTATTGAATTCTTGCTATAGCATCTCTCAAACATTACATTTCAGGCAAGACTAATATCAGTCAAATTAATTGCCTGAAGTAATCATGGTTTATCTTATACAAAATTTAGTTCATTAAACAAATTTTAATTTGACCAAAATCATCGGGTTCATCATTGCCTCCTTAGCTGAGCCCAGAGGCTAACTCAAAGGAGGTAAGAAATTATCACAAGGATAGCCCTAGAACGGAAACTGCAGAAGTAAATACCCAGAGGCAGGACAGTGACATATTTAAGATTTGGTTGTGGATATGGAGTTGAAAAACACTTTTACTGCTCTAGTTACTGACTTCTGCATCTGTATGTGAACATGACATTTTTCCTCCTCTCCTCTATAATTCTACTTCGTTATTCCCATTTACTGTTTTTAGATGCTGTTTTCAATGACTCTCTTTTTTTTTTTCTTAAAAAAAGGTGCATTTCCGAATTACTTTTTTCATCTTCTCTGACCCTAAGGTCAGACTGTCTTTTCTTGACATGAAGTTTAGGTTGACTTGTTTTCAGCTGCTATGCTTTTTGCGAAATTGTCCTAAAAAACCACATTAAAATAATGTAGTAAGTATGAACAGAGCATTATATGTATTATATCAGATGGTTTTCATTCTTTCCATTGTACAAATGGGATGACTTACGCAGCTAAGGATTATTCACAGCTTTTCAGAGTTTAACATCTATGTTATAAATCATTTACCATTACAATCTCTCTTCACTTCCTAACTAGTTTTCCAACACTTTCACCCTTCTAACTGAAAGTTTCAGCATCTCTATCTTTCTGAAAGATGACTTATTTTTTTGAAAATTTAAGCAAAATCCCCTCAGCTGTTTTTCAATTGTTTCATATGGTTTACCTTGCTTTTAGTGTAACACGGATCTTTAGAAACAGTTATGCTTGTTTTCCATGGCAGATATGGAACAGAGAAATAAAGTCTTCACATGTAGGACCTGCATCTTCTACTGAAATGGCAGGAGATTCTGCTTCTGAGTGTGCTTATTAGTCACCTTAACATACCCATAGTAGAGCTTACCAGAATGCTATCAGCTTCTTACTACTTACTGACAGTCAACGAGTTTGGAGAAAGCAGTAATTCATAAGAAGACCCATTCTGCTCAAAATGTTTCTGAGATGTTTAATATCTTATTAAATATATATACATTCTTGGAATACTCAGAATATATCCACTCTTCAAAGAGACCAGGGTGTGGGATACTACAAGAACTGAAATGCCATTATCCCTGGAACTTTAAATTTTGCTCACTGAGACATAGTCACCTAGGAGCAAGGCAGACCTCTGTATGGTATGGTTTGTTGTTGTAGATGCAGCAAGAGGCTGATGTGGTGACTGATGAATTATACCAATTATTATTTCTATGTGATTACATATATATGACAGGTAGTTCTGTACTAGCTCAAGAGAATACAAAAAGAAAATTCTGAAAAGAAAAGAATAATAAAAAAAGAAGCTATAGTTACTGGTTTTAGAAGTTCTCCAACAAGATCAGCTGAAGTGGTGTTATAAAATTTAATGAAAAAAAAATCTAATGAAAGAAAGGGAAATTAAATTTCTAATTTTTTCTATGAAAAAAAAATATTATCTGATGATGTCTCAGCACTTCTTTTAACCACTAGGAAATTGAATCTGGTCTAATTTGCTTTTCTATGTGTTCAAAGCAAAAACTAAAGGCTACTGGAGAAAAAAATAAAATGCCCATAATTCACATCTGAGGTCTTGCACTGGGCAGACTTGGCAATCTAGGCTTCCACAAGAAGGGTCAACATATTTTCTTTTTTTTTTAACTTTGCACTTTGACTCTGTGTATAGGTGTCTGTGGTCACAGGCATCATATTACCTGATGACACACAGTCCTACAGCTAAGATTCATAGGAACTGAACAGAATAATAAAGATATGTTTTAGAGGTATTTTATCATCCATCTTCTTTAGACTCATTTGGAAAGCATAGTTATGGATAGTGACTTTGAGCATTGCATCTTAAACCAAACACGCATAAGTCAAGTTTCTGACAGTGATTTTTTAAAAACAGTGTTCTTCTTTGTTATAAATGGATTAGTATAACAACTGGGAAACAGAAACGAAAATGAGAAAGAAGGAGGTATCTTCAAGAGTCACATTCTTTTCTTGTTAAAAGTTATTTTTAACATTTTTCTACAAAATAACAATGAGCAATATTTAAAAGGGATATTTCATACATTGAACCCATTTGGGTTTTTTCCCTCACCAAATGTATTTTCCAATAAAAATCTCCCAATCAATGCTTTGAAACACAGTTTATTTTTTCTCGTTAATAACTGAGTTCTAAAATGCCTCCATTCACCTTTTCATTTCCCCACCTTCTTTTCCAGCTGGGTCAACTGTTGCTGCGTGACATGATCTGCAAAGAACTGGTGGCGCATTTCTTCTGCCTGAGGCCTGTCACAGTAGCAGTGAGAAGTTCAGCCATAACCTCATGCCAGGCAGTCCTGCTAGCATCAAGGGCACTGAAACTGCTGAGAAAATTAAATGCTCAGAAGCTGTGATTGGCATCTTGAGGGAACACGTTTTCAAAAGTACTGAAAAGTACTGTTCAGAAGGGTCCTGATCACTTCTAAGATTGTCTCGTCTAAGCAATTTTTGTGGGGTTTCTTTGTTTGTTTGTTTGTTTTTTAAAGAGATGCTTATATTTCTTTCTCAGTAAGATTTCCTATAAGGTCCCACTCTAGCACACACTAATGCATATTTAACTTCCTAAATATGCAGTTCAGCTGAATTCAGATTGATACTGACTCATGCATATCTTGACTTAGGCGTTAATGGTTCAAATTGAGCAAAATAAGTATGAATGAAAGAGGAGGACGAAGGGTGAAAATTATAGGAGTACTGCTGTTACTGCTTGAAGACATTTGATACAACACTAACATTTTTATCTTGCCAGAATTTCCAATATGTAATTTTTGTTTACATCTTCAATCAAAGCTCAAATTAACATATCAGACTGCAGTATTCTTATCTGCAGTAATTTATTTTGAAATGTTTCAGTTAGGTATTTTGTGGTTGAAAATAAAAGTTACAAGATGAAAAAAATGCATTTTTCTGAGGTAGACCTCATTAAACATCATAGTAAATAGCTTGGTGTAGCAATTTTTATAACAATCACATCATATTTGTTCATCTAACCAAGGATGTGATATTTATGTATGCAAGACAAAGAAATGAGATAGAGAATAGCTATGGGCATGATAGAATAGATATAAATTATTTTTTAATTAGTCACTATTATTTTTCAGACAATAGGAAAGTTTAGAGAGAGGAAGGCTTTACATTTATAAGTGACCTGATAAATCAGAGTGAAGACTCCCATTTCTTCTGCTGCTTCTTCTACTAATTCTTTTATAGCATTATAGAATCACAGAACAGTTTGGGTTGGAAGGGACCTTAAAGATCATATAGTTTCAACCCCCTGCCATGGCAAGGGACACATATCTCATTAAGATAATTATTGGAAACACATTTCCCTGGGTGCTAGCAATATTTCACTCCTTCCAGTTGCTAACTCAATCAGTTTGTTTGCTTACACAGCTAATATTGTCTCTTCAAGGAAAGAAATGGGATTTTAAAAGAAATCCTAAAAAGATAGAAGTAAAACCTTATATAAAACCTGAAAATTTGAGTACTACAGATTTTACTGGTCTGCAACAGTAGATTTAGGAGTAAGAGAAATGGCTTATTGCATATTTATTTTTGTTAAAGATATTGCACAAATTTTTCAAAACAACGAGAATTGTTAATTTACTTTCCAGTTTCTCAATCATATCATAATTCCATTAAATCACTTCCAACTGGTTAAGAATTTTCATTTCGCAATATTTCTGTGTTATAGTTTATGCTTTGACTTTGCTTGTTCTGAGCATTACAGAGCTCCACAAGCTAGGTTTCAAAGGACTTTTATCTACCCACTTAAACGGAGATGACTAATATCATCTAACCTGTAGTCTGTCATGGACAGACCACGCTTCACAATCTCCTATCACAGACTCCAACAGCATATCTGGTTCCAATTGCTGTGTTTTATGACATGTCAGGGAAGCTCTATTTTTTAACAGGATATTCTTCGGATCCTTTCCTACAAATAAGTGGGTCGGATGCAAACCAGCTTCCAATCTTTAAGCCTTTCCAAAGCTGTAGTTAAAGAACTGTCAGAGGAAGTAATCAATCACTCAGGCTGAAACTGAAAGGATACATCTTCACAGCTGAGAAATCATCCTCCCTCTTCACTTTGGAAGAGTTGCAGACTATGTATCCAAATGAAGCCTACTTCAGATATTCATATATATCCAAATTTTTAGTACTTACCTATGCTTAACCTGGAGGCTGCACTAAAGATGTCTTCATTTTATTTCATGAAAGAAAAGTAATGTTGTTATCTAAAGTCTACTTGTTAGACAGAAGGTTAGCTAAGTGGAAAAAAAATAATGAAGGACATAGGAACAACATAGGACCTTGTTCTTTGTTGCATTTTTATTGATTTCAACTTGTGTGCAAAATAATCAACACAAGCTAAAATATAACTGTTGCCAGAATTTCCAAAGAGGGCAATATCTTGTCTGCATGGATGTCAGTGTCAAATCTGATTTTTGCAGTGGCAATACTTCACCTAAACACATCAATCCACAGCTTGGACATATGTTTGTTTTCTTCTAACAAAATCCTGCACATATATCATTGTTTAGTTAGTTAAACTCCTATCAATCTTTCTGGAAGAGAATCCCAGTCTTATTTCCCATGTTTGCCATAAAGGTTCACTGTAGAAGACAATATGATTTTAAGATGGCTAAAGAATATGAGTCATTTCAAGGTTGGGATGTCAATATTCGAAGTCTCTTTTTCCACAAATGCAAGTTCTGCGAATGAGGCTTCAAGGGGCAACTGAGATGTGAACAGAATGAAATATGAGAGTGAAAAGATGACAAAAAAAGTAGGGTTTAATTTTCCTTAGTTCAGGAAAGTAGGACTTCCTTCCCCTCTTCCTGGCAGCATTATTCCCTGTCTTGTAAACTGGCACCTGTCAAACAAGGAGTTCCCCATCAAATACTCACTCCAGTAAAAATACTGTCAGATGAAGACAACTGGGAATGCAATCAAAGCTAATTTCACTGCAGCAGTTCCCTGTACAGACAATAATGGACTTTCTATATTATAGCAAGGAAAATAAAAGAAAAAGCAAACAACAAAACCACAAAACAAAAAAAAAAAACAACAAAAAGCCACAAGGCTTCAAAGACATCAAGTTAATTAGGACTTTTACCACTTGTCAGCACAGGCAACTCATGCTGTGAAATCAGTCCACTTACTTGTCCCCTTACAGTCTGGATGAATTCCTTGTCTTATTGAAGTATATGTAGATATGTTCCTATGATTCTTTTGGTATGTTTTTGGTACATCAGGCACTTTGATGAAACTGATGAAATTACATCAAATAGTATTAGGACAGTACAGTATAGTATAATGCAATTAGGCATTATAATAATGTACCATGGAAGTGATGGTAAAAAGAAGTGATTTAATATAAATAAACAAATGTTCATTTTGGAAAAGCAGGAAACAAGAAAATAAAGGTAGGCAAATTAATAAGGAAGTAGTTGCATGATATTGGAAGAGTAATTTTTAGAACTGCATTCACAAAGATAAGAGGCTCACCTCCTCTTGGTCATCTTATTTTCCCAAGCTGAAGAAGTCATTAATATGAAAGAGATAAAAGCCTGATTTCATTCTTCCTTTAAGATTTTGGCTCCTATCATACAGGCGCACAGACTGCAGTACTAAATTAAAGGTAATTGTTCAGCAAACTGATTCTTGTAAAGGCACTGATATCTAATCCATTTGTACCTGCAGGTAGTGCTTCACTACAGCAGAGTTTTGACTAGGTTGTGGCCAGCTAGAAAAATGATATCTGAAGCTATGGCTGTAACAGTGGTATAAATCTCATCCACCTTAGAGTTCTAAGGGAACACCCACACTAGCATTTTAGTTCAGATCATTAGTGCTTATTTGAAGCAAATCTCCCAGTTATCCAGAATTTACTGAGCATTGGTTAATGTCACAGAGCAGCCTCAGAGCATCCAAATGACCTTAAGCTAAAGCAAAAGATTATTCCAGGAATGCACCTAATGTGCTACACCTGCCAATGGTAGACCTGCTAGTGTATGTTCCAGCAATCAGACTAGGACCAAATCAAAGCAAAATCCCCCAAATACGCACAGAACACATATCAGTTCCTCAGTGTTGTGTGTTTAACTCCACAAATCTTCTCCTATCGTACCATACTACTTCCTGACATACTACACTATACATACACTATATGCCCCTACATCTCTGGAAATCATCCTAGGCTTTCTTTATATGCCGTGGAAACAAAAAAGCAGGTTTAGGCTGAAATTCATGGGAATTACTTTAGATGTGCACCTGGAGGGAAGAGGAGGTGGAACTACTCTAAAAGGAGATCTAGACAACTACATAATTTGCTTAGATAAACCCATCTTTGGGGTTTGAAATGGGACTCAGTATGGCAGTCAATTAAAATGCCATCTCTGAGAGTTTAGCTTTATTAACTTCTAGAGTGTTGCATAGAAGTCTGTCGCAGTCCAGGGAGCAGAAGTTAGTTCTGATATTGTCCAGATTTTAGACTCCAATTTTTCAGAAAGATTCCTTCAGGTTCAATTATGTCAACTATTAAACACAGAATTTTGTCAAGTACCTTTTGATCCCTAAATTCAGAGTTTTATTAGTTTAACTCTACAGCGGGAAGAGAATATTTGGCAGAAGTATCTTTTGCCAAAAGAAAAATTGGGTGATATAGGAGACCTGTACTGTTCTGCTTTCATTTTGTATTTCCATACTGGGCATTATAAAGTGTTATACTTCAGGTGTAGTGTACTAACTATCTTCCCATATTTAAGAAACAACTATTTTTTTAAAAAAGCCCACTACAATAAAGTCATGGTTTACGCCAAATTGGCCACTGAAGTGAATGACAGATTCTCTTCCCCACCTTTCTCATTAAACTACTATGCAAATCTCAAAAAGCAGGAATGTGCAGAAGTTAGGGAACCACTTCCTAACCATTCTCTCGTATGCAAATGTTTTGTTTCTACTAACAATGGCATATCCTGCCATGTCATAGAAAGCTTCGTTCTGCTTCCAACAGATAAGGATGTGCACTATATACCACATTAATCTCCTTTACTGTGTAAAGCCAACCCTTAACTACCTCTTTAGCACACTTGCTAAAGATTCAGAATGATAGGCATGCACAAGTGAAGTTCATAGCAGGCATGTAGGGAAAATGTAAGACTGTAATAACTTTAATGAAGGAATGATGAACTACCTCTGTATTCTTTTCACCAATGATGATGAAAATATGATGCCAGTGACAATGTAATTCTAAAAAAAAATCATGGTTGTACCTGTGTAATCAGTAGTTTATTAATGGTGTATGCTGAAATAATGTAGTTCTATAGGTATATAGAAAACAGCTGTGTATTACTTAAGAATTAGTATGCAACTACCTAATTCAGCTGCTGTTTCTACAAAATAAATAGAATTAAGGTAAGTACCTGATACTCATTTTGGCACTTTTAGCTTTCCTCAGGTCCATTTTATAATGGTATCAGTTTAATTCTTTCCACAGAGATTGTGAGACTAAACTGGTGATGAATTGTAATACTAACAATCTTTCATCCTTTAATAATTATTTTAGATACCTTATAGCAAAATAAACACTGAACGACAAATACATTCACATGTAAAGTTAATTGTTTCTAAGATAAAAATGCATGTTAAAAATCAATGCTGTACATGAATATGCATGTGCTTCACCAAGTCATTCTCCATGTGAATTGCAGACAAAACAAGACTTTCTCACAGTTTTATGAAGCTAAATATCCATGATGATTTTAGGAACACAGATGTCTTGAAAGGAGACAAAGGAAATAGTCTGCTAACATTCATTATTCTTGAAAAGTAGAAATGCTATGGTCAGCTGAAATTTGCTAATGAAAATATCTGAATACTTTAAAGAGTGAGATCATAACTAGAGTTGCTGAATATGTTACATGGGTAGCATATATGAACTACATAGGAAAATAGCAATCTGTACACATAAATTATACATATTATACATAGTCAATGTTTCTGAATATTGTTTAACTAATCTAATTGATGTTTTTCAATTTTTAATGATTCTATTTTATAAAAACATGTGAACTGATGAAGTATATTATCATTACCTAAGTCATTGTCTGAAAAACTCTGGAGTATGCAGTGAACTCCATAATTAGTTCATCGACAAAACTGAGCAATGCAAAAGACTTAAACTTTGGGGAATAGTTGAAATCTGTAGCCAGTAAGGATTTTTCATTCTGAGCCTTATCTGGAACTAATTAATAGCATGACCTCTGCTCTTCCTGGAGTAATTATTATAGATATAAATTATATGGGTGGATTCTGTGATAAGTCCCTCTAACCTCCAGCACCCCTGGTGGCTGAGATCTTGGTGTCCAGACCAGCTCTACTCATAGATTTCTCAGCAATGAGAAATCCAGAGCACTCCCAGTCAGACACATCATGCTGCAGACCACTATGATTTTGTGTCTGTGAGCAGCAAGAGTGGCTGCTCCTGGAGTTGGCAACAAGGCGAGGACATCGACCACCCTGACCAGAGCACAGTGCCCAAACAAGACCAGAGTAGTTAAAACCCACCAGGTGCCTGGGTTTGAACCTAAATGGAGCTTGGGAGCAATGGGCAAATAGTGCTTGGGTGAGGGTCCAGATGAAATTGAACAGGCAGCTCTAGTCATCAATTTTTATGTGTGCAGGAGAAATTTCTTTGCCTCTTACTGTGCAATTAGTAACATGGGAATACGCTGGATGAGTAGGAAACTCACAGACTGTCACAGCTCCAAGCACACCAGCAGGTCCTGACTGGCGTCTCCTGGGATGTCCCCACAGTTTTCTGCACATTAGTCTGGGGTCTCTGTTTTACTTCAGGCCGGGCACCTCAACCTTGCCTGAGCCATGTTTCAGAGGTACTTTTTCTTGGCTCTGTCTCTGGTGGCCTGACTCACTGGTTGCTCTTCCTGGACCCAGGGTGTGGGCAACCTTGTCTTCAGTCCTTTTTCAGGACTGTCACCTCTTATTCTTGCCTGGGCTTCCTGGCTGGGACCTGGCTCATCTATCGTCCTTCCTGGAACCACTGAAGGAGGCTGTGCTTATCACCACCCTGGCCCTGCTTGCATGCTGTGCCCCTTTGGAGAGGACATAGCCTGCCCTGGGGCCACCCCTGACTCCCAGCTTATCCTCCTCACGGAGCAGCTCCTACTGGTCTCGCACACGAGCAACAGCAACAGATACTGAATAAATGCATGAGCCTGCAGTCAGGCAGAGATGGAGCAAGACCTTCATATTCATGCAAATATGATGTATTTATACAGATGCAGATTTGACAAGCAAGTTCTACAGCAATTCAAAAGACTCAAATCCAAACTGGAAAGTCTTGTTTAGTTCTATTTTATGCTTATGTCAGATACACAAATTTGGTATTTTGGAATTTAAACTCAGTTACCACTTTCTATTTCCCTATTTGGATTAACTGTTGCCAATACTTCTGCACGTACTCATCCACAAATGCCCATTTTAGTCAGAAATATCATCCCTAGACAGTCTGTGTCTAGAGAGAGGATACGGATTGCTTCAGGGCTCAGATCACACCTTGGTATACATGCTATGTAAACAGACGATGGCTGGTTAACAGATTGTTTTTATAGCAATGGCCAATCACTTATTATCATCAAAATTTCTATTCAGTAATCTGCAGTGTCTACATAGTAAATTTGTGGATATTATTTAAACTTTCTTTTGTGCAGATGATATTTCCAAAGAGGTTCAGGTTTTTTGCTAGCTGTTAACTTTTTGGAATTTTCCTTTAATGTGAAGCTTAAATACAACCTCTGCTGGTTGATGGATGTGACGTTGTAGGCTAAAACCAGATGCTTTTCAGATGCTCTGGTTTTAAATTTGCAACCGGTGCTTGTTCATCCTTTATTTTCCTTAGGGCCCCACTATGAAACTTCACTGTATACTACAGAAAGCCCCACCTCTTCACGGTCAGAGGAGAATTTTCACATGATCCAGTACACATCTATGATCTGGAAAGTGTGTTTATTTTTCCTTGGTATGTATGACAAATCTTTGCACAACCTTATCTGCTCTGTTCCTTGGCGATGTGGACTATCAGCCACATTTTCTACAGTGCTCTAGCATGGGCCTTGAGAATTCACGATGAAGTCCTTGATCTGTCATTGATAAGCTCTTTGACAAATGTATTTAAGATAGTGAACTGTTCAGATACTATTGCACCTGAGGCTACATGGGAGATAGATAGTTATTTGTTTCATATTTCCTATTATCTCTTCCCAACCATACTGCTACAAACTGAGACAGACCTTTAAGGCTTTAAACCAGGGAAAACACAGGATCAAAGCAGTGTCTTCCACAACCATATACAAATCCAATAAGTGTACAAATAAAAATTTTCAAAGGAAATCAATTCATGTTAGAAAATCTCAACTTTTCTTTCTTGCTTACTTTCACTGCATGCTGTTCCCTATTCAGGACTTCAGTCCTCTCTTTTGTGGAGGAGCTCCTCCAACCAAAGTCCCATAACATGTTGCTCTCATCCCATTCCTTTTCAGGACAGCAGCTGGGCTTCCAATAATATATATAACAATATCCTATAGCCTTTCTGTTTCACAGGTCATATCTAACAAAAATGGGCATCCCCTCATGGCAAATATTCTGTATTGTTACTATAGGAAAATTAAAGAATTTTGTTTCACTTATTAAATTATAATAGTACTACAGTGGCACTACTCTATTTCTCAGCCTTGTGGTTATTATGATCTTGTCCCTTTTTATTGGTGATGTTTTGTTACCATCTTCAACTTTCATTCGTAGAATAACTTGATGCTCTGTGCCCTTCCCTGAGTGCAAAACAAGAATTATCTACTTCAAATTATTGATTTCATTTGTTCGCACTGAATAGTTTGCTCCTTTTGTAATTGTATAAGCATGTTTATTTCAGAAAGAATAGGATGAGGGAAGTGGTGTGATATTACTGCTGTGTGAGACAACACAGAATGGCTTTGGATTTTATTTTTATTTGTTTATTTTGCCTAACCACTACCCAAATGGCAAATGTATAAAGGACAGCAAATCCAAAGAGCAGTTACCATAATTCAGTCAGTGACTTTAAAAACTCTAACTAAAAGCCTCAGAAAGCAGTAATGAGAGTATGCTACCGCCAGCTATGGATTAACTTACATACCCTTCAAACTATGTATTCTCTAACACATGAGCACCTCCCCACATAAAAGCAGTAGAACAATTAAGGCTTTCCATCCTTTTCCAGTCAGAGTGTCTCAAAGGCAACCAGTGAGTTTGCTGAAGGCTGTACGATGAAGTGGACAGGGATTTGCTTTTGAGGACTGGTATTTATCCCCACACTTCACAGCTGGATAAGGTTCTGGGAGAGATGATCTGAAGTGCTAATACAGAGGGGACCTCAATGTGCTGATGAGGAGCAGCCCTCTGAGTAGCTCCCTAAGGACACCTGCAGGCAGGAGCACTGCAATGAAGTCTTTAGGAGAACATGGGAACGTCACTGGTTAAGGTTGCGATCCTTGAATGGCAGTTGAGGAACAGCTGGGAGTGCTTTGGTTAGAAAAACCCCACTCTTCAACATAGCATGGACTAAAAGTCATGGAGAAGTGTCCTCATAACCTTCAGGGTTGGCTAGAGCTGGTAGTAATAAGAGGAGGAAGGAGAGTCCATAAAAAAATATTATGTGAGAGAGAAAGATGGATCCAAAGATCTGTGATTGTCTCTAAAATGGGTGAGAGACTGTTGCTTTCTACCACTAACTGTTGCCATCAGATGCCACAGAGAGAGAGTCAGGGAAGTATATTTAATATCAGTGGCAAGGCAATGAGGTTTTCAAAGTGGGAACTTCAATACAGGCTGCCTAACACCGGACTGTGACAGCCCAGATAGCGGAGCCAGGAGTGCCCTCAGAAAATGAAGTTTTAGGAGTTCAGAACTGACCTGTGCCTGTGAAACAACTGGGATTTTTTTTTTTTTGTCTTCAAAGAGCACAGTGTAACTGTACAAACACAGTTTCTAGGTAATTTCATCCCAAGAGCTGACTACAATTGTGTATATCTGAAAGCATTTTAACAAGATTTGTGCCTGGCTTTCTGTAAAAAAATGTCTCTTTTAATTTCTGTTAGAGTATGTGGGCCTTTTTAATTGACTCTAGCCAGTTGTTTCCATAACTGAGGCCAATATTGTTTTCTTGTATCAGACCACATAAGAGGATCTTTGTGTGCAATGACAAGATTATTTATTTATTTATTTATTTAACATGTTATCTACCTCATCTTCTTGGGCAGAGTTCCTGTTTGGAAAAGAATAGGGCAAAGATGGCACAGTGTGTGTGTGCAGCAGCACAGGGGGAGTAGAGGCACCTTGGAAATTAGGAGGGTGGAAGGACTGAGCCTATGAAAGAGGGATGGTGACAGGTCCACCTGCTGGGAACACAGCTCTGTGCTGCCTGCCTGGATCCCACAAGATGGTCTCTGGTGCCAAACAGGGCTGTGGATTCGAAGTGGACACCAGACGCAGGGGTGATGGTGACACAGTGACAATGGTGCTTCTCTCATTTTGAATTCCACCAGTGGCCTCTCTTGTCCTTTCTGGATCCTGTGAGTGCTATCCTGCACTCTGCAAGTGATATGGACGTGGATGCTGAAGGGTAAGGGGTGGATCTCCCTTTTATGTGGTGTAAAGCAAAGGGATCATAAGGTATAGATGGTCCAGGGGCAAAGTGATATCTCCTTGAGATGAGTGAAAGTTTATCACTACTAGCAGTTTTCTAAGCATCCAAGCACATTGGTGATCACTTCTATTTAGTCCAAAATACTCTGCTAAACTTTAAAACATCATTTCAATGGAGGAAAAAGAGTAAGAAAGGAGAAAGAGCAGAAATAAGGGGAAAAAAAAGTCTGAATTGGCTAGTGAATGATTTTTTTTGTGGTTTTTGTTTGGTTTTGGTTTTTTTTGTTTTAATATGGGTAGATTTTATTATTGAGATTTATTGTTGCATCATCACTGAAACAATTTATACAAATTGTAATTGATGGTAGGCTGTGTATTAGAGAAAAAGGAGACTTCATACTTAGTAGACTGATGTATATGACATGACTGTTTTTATTTAATATCTGTATTACAGATTAATGAGCAACAGGAATATTTAGGTTCAGATTTAAGTCTGAGGTACTTCTAGTATAATTTAGTAAAACCCACAATCTTGAGTATACTAAATGCTACAGTTTATGTTAAAGCACTATAAGCAATGGAATTTCACAATGTAGAAAGCACTTTGTTTATTACATGGCTTATTGGTGGCATTGTGCCATCATTTTAGAACTCAAAAATTGTTTCCAAAATAAAGAATGTCTTTACTCACTCATTGACAAAGTTTATTTTTTCCAGCCTATGGTTCAGACAATAGTATTTATACAACAGAATGAAAAACGATCAGAAATGTAAGTAGTAAGAAGTCTTCTGCTCCCAACTACACCTACACTCTTCAGAATCAGGATTTTAATCCTCCTGGCAATGCTATGAGGAGGACAAATAGGCATAATTTGAACACTCTTATAAAGAATCCAGGTAGCAGCTCATCTTTTCATGTACATCTGGGGTAGAACATTGTTCTTGTCACAAAGATTGTATCTTCTCACAAATACATATATTCGCCTTGAGAGAAAGTTAAGGGTAAGTGTTAAATATTTGTAGTTATAAAATAGGTGATTATCTGTAAACTTTATTTTGTAATCTAAATATTTCACTTGTAAATGCTTATGTTATGAAGTGTTTTGTGATTAATTTGTTAAGCAATACTGTATTAATTATACTGCACTTTGCCATAAAACAAGCAAGATAAATCATTCCCATTAGGGAGCTGGAGGAAAACCTTATTTATGATGGCTTGCTTAATACGCTGATTCTACTTTCAAGAATGAGCTATCAGTTTTAGAAAAAGGCCAATGACTTATAAGGTTTCATACACAAAGAAAAGGCATGCAGGGAAACAAATGCTGGGAAACATGAATTTTGGCCAGTGTTGCATGTGTTTCCTGACCCATTTTATATGAGGCGTTGTTCACTCAAGAAACTTTGAGAAAATTTCAGAAAAAGTTTCTTTTGTTCTCCCCCCCCTCCATGAGTGACTGTGAAAACCTGAAATTGTTCAGTATTTTTAATATATATAGTATATATATGAGATATATTTTATAAGTTTTAACATATAACTTTCAATGAAAACTATCTTTAGGCATAGCTATTCTATGCAATTACAATATTCCTCTCCTTTCCAAGGAAACGAAGTCTTGTGAGTTTTCCTATGGCCTTTGGAGTGTAAAAAGCTTTAAAATATCAAGTCAGAGCACAAAGTTGGGAAACTTAAAAACACATTCCTTCCTCAAGAACTTTTTGCAGAAACTGTATTGCTTTGAATTTATCTATGTGTTTCCTGATTGCTTGACATAAAGCCATGTGAGGTCACCTTACTACATTTATTTTAGGGCCCAAATAATGTGTCTACAGAAGATCCTCTGTCCCTAGTGTATTAAGTTTTGCTAGCAAACCACTCTTTTTTGGAGATTAGGTTCAAAAAAACGTACTTCAAACACAGTGGCAAAATTAGTTATACTGATATAGCCTAAAAATAGGCACACATGCAATCTAATAATATGAACTCATTCATCACACTTAGTGAACTTTAAAAGATTTGTTTTGTTTGGATACCTACCTGTAGACCTCTTTCATCTGAAAACTGGAGCTGAAATTTTCATAGGGTACAATGCTTCTTGATTATTTTATTATTAGTAGTAGTAGTAGCAGTATATATTTTCCTTCTCAGAACAGAAATACTGCGGCCATAGTCTATTTTGAGTTTCATTTTGATCTTTATTTATTTTTCACTCCCTCTGTTCATAATATTTGAGGGTTTTTCCAAAAGACAGCAGAAAATACAAAGGCTTACAAAATTAAAAATAATCAAAGAACACTTTATGCCACAGCAAGTCTCTCCTGCTTGCCCAGGACAGAGTAAGACAAGGTTTCTTTGCTTTGTAAGCACATATCCTACCCCTGTGGCTGCTGTTTATCTTCTTGTTGCTCTGCCTCTTCGTATTGACAATCATGCAGATTTTAGGTGAAGCTGAGCTGTTACCAGGTATTACAAGATACTAAACACAACTGGCAGATCCTCACTGCCAGTTTCATTAAATGAATTATCTTTCTCTCACTGGATTTTTCTGCAGTGTCTCATGTTTTGTCTTGTACAGAAAGATTTATTCTCTAGTAGTGAGCTACCCAGGTGTGCCTTTGCATTGATTGTGACATAAAATAGTGCAAACCTTTTACCATCATCAACTTTATTTTAATTCTTATCACTGAACTGTATCATTAAAATCATTTCAAAGAATCTTCAGAACAGAAAGAGAATAAAAGCCATACTAAATGCACCAGGAATATGTCCTTTCTGCCAACACTCAGTCTTTTTAAATGCATAAGAAGATTTATACATATTCATCACAATTTAGAAAATGACCCAGTATTTTGCCTGGTGGTTTTACCTTTTCTCTCACTGAGGTGGCCTTTAGAAATCCCTTGATGAACTTTGGACTCTTGACAGTTTGTTGTTTTCTTTTTCATGTGAAACTATTTGGATTGCAATAATTATAATCCTGGGAAGCAGTAGGGGCTGGGTAGCATTAGAATGAGTGTAGAGCAACAAAGAATAGCTTTATGTCTCATTTATTTCTGAAGCTCAGGAAAGGGCTGGCTGGAACCTCTAGCAAAACAAAATATCATTACAAGATGAACCTGGCTACTCACATTCTCAACAGACACTAATAGTCAGAACACAGTGGCAAGGTGGACACCCTGCACTTCCACAGCTACTCCCTCAGGCTCAGGGAAAGCATGTATGAAAACCTCAGGCTGCATCTAAGCTACAGGGTAAATTTCTTGGCAGCTGGTTAAAGCGGTTCTATGGCTTCCTCTTTTGTGGAAGGAGGAAAGAAACACCAGATACTACAGGGAACAAGCTCTGTCACTACTGGATGTATTATTCCTTGGTGCTTTAGTGTTCATTGTAAATCCTGACTGGTACTTGGAGCAGTTTTGGGAAGTATTAGATGAAAACTTTGGTAGATCTGTGAATATTGTAGTCTCCTGGTTGCCCTGTGTCCATATTTCCAGGAAGTGACAAATAGTGAAATTGCTGTTTCTTGTGGCTTTGAAAGCTCCAGATGTAAATATTTGTAAATGTCAGTACAGATTTTGAGCTCTTTATAGTTTAGCTTTATTTTGCCATAAAACTTAAATTCCAATGGATTTTATCTCATTCCCAGTTTCAGACTACCATGTGATCATGTGCACACAATTTCCATCATGCCTGCATCCAGAAACTGAAAAGCCATAAACCAGCCATTGTAAGAGGGTAAGTTGTTTCTGAGGTAATGTAATGTCTTGGAACATTGCAATCCTTCCACCAAAAGGTTGACATAAACATGAGCACTTGCTATATGTATAGAATAATGGATTTTGCTAATATGCTTTATTTTCTCTTCTCCCCTTCCTTTTTTCTATCTCTTCTCCTTCTCCCATTCCATAATTTTCTTCTTTGAAAAATTATGAGGACATATCATGATCTTCATTTATCACCAAATTCTTCATATTAGTGAACTTTCAGTTATGAATAGATTATACTTTAAACCTAATTCTGAGCTGGATCACTGAAATGAAAAATTAGCCTTTCAGTGAATTCTGTCATAGGCTTGTTTGTAGGAAAAAAATGTAGGTTCACTTTCTAGTTTCAACAAAGATTCTTTACACCTACAAAGTGAGACTGGAGACCTGAGACTTGCACAGGCACATACATGTTGTCTGTAGGTGAGAAACCTACCAGAGAAACATGAAGAGTTCTGTAGCTGTGGCGTCATAGGGCAGCAAGGAGTTGTCTCATCCATGCCTTGGGTTTAAGGCAGAATCTACTGCATCTGTGTTTTTTCTGACAGGAATTTCACTATTTTTCTTAAGGTTTAAACATTTGTAATTATGAAGAGACACACATTAGGCTTCTTTTATAATCATCTGAGTGAATCAGTCCTCTTCCCGTTGCTGTAAATACCAAAGCAGAGTCACCACAGATAATATCTGAGTTGGCTGGTTCCATGAACAACTTGTTTATAGTATGTTAAGTTGGGTACTGAATTACAAGAAGTGAAAACCCTCTAATAAGCATGTTTGAAATAAGAATTATTCTTCCAAACCTTTCCTTGTCTTTACCTGTGTGTATGTGTGCATGTGCTAAATTGCTGTGAAAGTTCATATATTCCTTACAGAAATGTGAACTTGATACAGCTGTTTTCTATTCTGCTCATTGTACATTTGTGTTCTCTCTTACTTCTCCACTTGCTTAGATATATCTGGGAATGCTTTCTAGGAAGTGACACACTGTTGTAAAGTAAATGTCACAATTTTATTTCTTACTACAAATAAAATTTTGGGAATGTCTAAATTATTATAAATGTTCCCAGAAAGGTCATTATTTCCAGTTTCTTTAAGTTTCATAAGTTCTATAAAGTAAATAGAGGTATTATTGTAATTCATGATCCTAGCAAGTCTATATCACCTTCTCTTTTTCTGAAACCGTGACTACTGTTTTTCTACTGGGCATTATGTGATAACAAAGCAGTGCTTGTATGGTAGCATGATTTTGTAAGGTCATCAGAGCTTACATGAGTAAAATAGTGGTCAGGTCATATTTTTTGTATTCTGATTTCTTTAGGTGGTCCTTATACAGTTTTTCAAAACACATAGAATGTAAAACATGACATTATAAGGCTCAGCCAGTTTAAAAATAAATCTTGGCAACAAACAAAAAATCTTGGCATAATACAGCTGCTGACATCATCATACTATACAGCAGAGTTCAATTCGCTGTTTTCAGGAAGAAAAACACCATTGTGTGCAAGAGACTGTACCAGTAGAAGAGTTGCATGAAAAAAATAATACAGCAGCCCAGTTTTCTTTTCTGAAATCAGCAGAACACCAGTTACCAAAGTGAGCTTCACAGACAGAAATGCACTGCCTAAAGGAATCTTTCTGTGAAGCAACCTGATTTAACGTAGGACTGTTTAAGTAACTTCTTTAATAACAATAAGAGTTTGACTTCTCCTAAGGAAAAAAAAACATCAGCAAATTGGAAGTCCACTTTCCTTTATCACATCCCACCGTTACAATTCCAGGCTCTGATCAAGGTAAATCTCTTCTAACAGATTTATCAGGCCGCCTGCTGTCAGTGCTCTTTGTAAATCCTGATGGGTCATTGCTGAAACACCTATATTGCACTGTCCTTTGAATTGTCTGCTTACACATTTTGTAAAGAGTAACCAACATCTCCAGCAGGAGAAGTGTGCAAGTAGGGGATGTTATGGTCCCAGAAAAGGGGACGTGTGGGTCACCCACAATGGTATGGGTAGGTTGTAGGGAGGGCATGTAATTCGTAAACATATGTGTGTGCGTGTGTATGGGTCTTAGTGTTAATTAAGAAAGGTGTTTAGAAATTTGTAGCTGTTTTTTCATTGTGACAAACCTTCTCTGTGTCAGTAAAAAATATGATGTAGGAGAATATGACAGTACTGTTTTAGGGCTTATTTGATCCAGGACAAGGAGAAAAGCTGAAAAGCTCTTCTAGCCTGCTGAGATAGTAATGATCTAAGCATTTTGAGAAGTCACAAAAGCATTGCCAGATTACCTAAGATCATAGAACTTTATTTACACTGTCTCTCTTTCCTTTCACACTCTACAGGCCCTTATGGTTGTATCTGTTTTGGTAGCTGTGCAATATTTGGGTGTTTCTCTGGGAAATTCCTTTTCACTTCAGACTGTGCTGAAGAAACAGAGTACGAAGACTGGGATTCCTAAAACAAGTGAACAACATAAAACTGGGATGGAAAGTAAGTCGATATTAATATCTGACACCACTGAAGTAAGGATATACATCATCAATCAATATTTACACCTCAGACTAGTTTTGTTGCTGGCACCACGTTATAGGGTTTGGCACTGATTAGGACCTGATGGTGTGCTTGCTTTGGCTGCCTGTTTGGGGCTTGCTGTTGTAGGTGCTCACGAAGAGGGCAGGGAGAGCAACTGTCAGGTTCCAGCATTCCTGTCTCTGTGACTTGTTGTTGCTCAGCTATGAAGTGTTTCTATGCCATGCTTCCACTATTGCTATCACTTTCATTTATATTTCTACACAGATGTAATAATACAAGGATATTGAGAAGGAAGACCTTCTGCAAACTTGAGAATTTAAGTGGGAGCAGGGAGAATTATTGTGAATCATATTAACACAAACTTTTCTGCTTTCAGTCACAATTTGTTATACAGCAGACTTGAAAGGTCATACAGGTAGACCGAAAACAGTCTCCTTAAAACACATGCTGCACTCGGTTCACTTCAACTGTACAGACTTGCCAAAAATCATATGTGAACACAGTTCCCCTTCTTTTTCCTTTCCTGTATCACCATGTCTGCATGTTATCATCAAAACTTCTGAAAACTTGCAGCATTAAGTAAAGACTTGTTCCTTGAAAAAAGACTTATTTTAAAAATTATGAGTATAAAATATGGTTATAATATTCCTTGACTAGATTGACTAGATCTCCATGACCACATAAGGAGCTTAGACACCTAGTACATGCATGGACTTGCATTGTATATACCTCATGTAAGTGACTGAATCTGGAGCTGAATCCCCACCTGCTACTCTCAGTAAGTTCTCCCTAGGAAGGAGTTTCTTCCCACAAATAAATTGTGGGGAGTGTCATCCAGAACGTAGCCTGAAATTTGTCTTTATTTGCATTGATAGTGAGCGTTAGGTACAGGAATGTGGTATTCAGTGCATTGAAGTAAGCAGAACCTACTTTGCAAAAATCTTTTGTTTCCTACGTTTATGTTGCACAAAAGAGCTGATCTGTCCTCTGGTCTTTGATCATTATCTAATTAGGATTTTTGTTTGTTTTTTTCCAACAGGTCACATGCCCTTTTTGAGGGGTAAATAAAAAAGCATTGACAGGGCTGCTTTGCTGCTGTTTTCTAAAGCTGTTAAAAGGCAAGCGATCACTAGTCAAACACCACTCAGCAGAAGATCAGAAAGCGGTACGCATGCCCCTCAGTGACACCGCCACTTCAGAGACTCTGCCAGGAGAAAAGACTGATGAGAATTGGAGCTTGTGTTAATGTGTTTTCCTCCTCATGAAGCTTATTGTTGTTCAGACGTGTCCCAGAAAGTTAAAGACTGTATTTTGGGCTGCCTAATCTTTTGGGGAATGTAGGTCAGCCTAAAGCAGAAGCAGGATCTGTGATCTTCCACGCCAGCTTGGCACAGAGCAGGAAGCTCAGGATCACAGCAGATAAACAGAGCCCAGGAATATTGTCAGAGAGACAGGAGAGACAGAAGGATGTCAGACATTGATCTGCATGATAGAAAAATGTCTGATGACTGACACACGATGGCTCAAGTTTTCTTTTCTGAGGATGACAGAGGTATGACAGATATTACTATGAAGCTAAATTGTAAGATTTGTGTGGCAATTTGGCACTTTTAAATTATTGTTGTTTTTCCAACACTTGGGAGCATTTTGAAATGATGAGAGATGTACTTTGTAAAGACCAAGGAGTGGAGGATATTCTCATCTGAATGCTGACTGTATTTGCAGGCTTGCCCAATGTGTTTCTTGATGGGCTCCTGTTATCTCCGATATTCTTTGGAGGTGCAGCAATAGCTGAAAGTGTGTACCAACAAAAACCTACTTTTATTGTGAGTGCTGTCAGAGAGCAGTTGCTGCATACTCCCATGAGTGACATCCCCAGAAACTCTGTGTAGCAATACCACTCCATCATACCAATACTTCTCAATGGTGTGAGAGGAAGGTGACAGAAATGGGAGGAAACTTTATCTGTTCAGATTATTAAAAGACATGATGGACATTTATTAAGTGGAAATACTGTAAAGAAGGTAATACCCTGTAAGGGTATTTTTGCTTGCTAATTATTCCATTAAAATACTAGCAGTAAAAAGCACTAGCTAGGAAGATGTGCAAACAACACTAGCGGTTGATATCTGGAGGGCTGCTCTCGGGGATGAGGATCATGATTTCCAAAGTGCCTCTTGATTCCTCTACTTTATGGGATGATTCCAGAGGCTGAGAAGAAACAGCTTCTGTCTTCTGAGTCATGATTTAAGAGTCCTATGGACGTTAAAAGCATAATAGGAAGCTCTGACTGACAGTACTACCTTATCTGCACTAGCAATTTCTAGTAACTCTCACTAATGTGTGGCTACTTACACGTATGTACTGTGTCAGGAGTGATGGCAGGGAAGAGGTTCCTTGTTGGGGCTGGTCCCCTTAAAAAACTTTGTGTGGTGTCACAACACCTGGGGTGAAGTGGTTTCACTGCCTTAATGGAGCTCAGGCAAATAGAGTACAGCCTAAAGTGTACTTGCTCTCCTGGCTTTTTGGAGGGCTGCCAAATATCCATCAGGCTCTACTGTGATTAATGGTATGGACTAAACTTACTAAGGTGTGGTATCCATTTATATGTTAATGGCAATAATGTGCATGGAAGAGGCAAAAAGAAGGTTTGCTGTATCTCACATTCCTGACAGCTTACCCAAGCATCACTGTGGTGGCTCACAGGTTTAGTAAGCACTTGGTAATACTCAGAACAGTAACCCATTTAACTTGCTAATGTTTGTCCCTGTTTTGCTAATAATTGGTCTTTCAAATGGACTTTGCTGTCCACACATAGGAAGTGCTGCTGCCACTCCACAGCAACATATTCTGATTTTCGGTTGTGCATCCATAGAGCTGAGCTTTAATGAATACGTGGGATATTCCTTTCTGATACCTACAAACCATAGGTCAGCACTTGGTGTGTTTTGTTTGGACATCTTTTTTCCTCTTGGTTTGGGTTTGTAAATTAGAAAAATAAAATATCCATGATGATTGATTTTATGATCTTGTTGACAGTGAATTGAAAGAGCTGAGCTTCCAATATTCTCTTATTCAACAATGTGTGCTGCTGTTGAAAGGATGCTGATACATTCTGGTAATGGGATGGATACATCTGACTATTGAAACAAATTAAATTTCTTCTATATCTTTTTTTTTTCCCCCCGACCTAATTAACTCTTACATATTTCTTTGTCATAAATATATATACCCTGCCATATCACAAGATGTCCTTTTTTCACTCTTGGGGAAATTTCAGTTTTCATAGCTTACAAGTTTGTTGATCAAATTTTCACACTCTACTTTAAATTACATAGAATATCAGTTTCTTTATGTATTCAATGTAAATGCATCCAAACATCTTTTGACTGTGCAGGCAACATTGCTGAGCCATCCAAATGTTTCAAGTAGTTTACACCGGAGAATCCTACAAGTTCAAAACACTTCAGAGTTCAGGAGAAAGTTGGCAAAGACTTGTCTATGTTTTCACACAACCTCCTTCCAAAGTAGCTTGAAGACAATTTTTGGGTGCAGAGGGAAATCTCTCTTTTCAACTTGCCCCACACCTAATTATTCTGTAAGAAAAAATAAAACTAATAAGAATTCTGTGAACTAAGGGAATTATTTACAGTATTAATGCGTTAGGCTACCAGAGTCAGACTAACACAGTGTCATGGAAATAATAGTACTGTGTTTTGAAGAATCAAGATAACTTTTGAGTGAAGGCTGGATTGACTCTAATGACTAGAGTCAAGCATCTGAGGGCACGAAGAGTGAGTCTCTGTATGGTAACTTCCTCCTCTTTTACCTTTAACTAGCCCAGGGAGGCACCCTGGCTACACTAGCTTCTCTCTAAAGACTCTGGTGAGAGATAGACACCTCTAGATAGCAACTTATCACATTATAGATAAATAAAGATAGGTGTTTAAGATATGTGGAAATAATTGTCCTCTGGAGGTATTTCTCTCATTTCACTATTGAGGAGGGAACCTGAATGATTTTAATTGAGCTGAGCTTTCTCCCAGAAGACTGTTCTACTTGTCTTTTTGCAGTGGAGCAGCTTGTTCAGCTTCAGCCACAACAAAACCCAGTGCAACTACAAAACACAGCAAGTGTTTCATTTGGCGACTAATTTAAATTTAGGCACTAATGCCATAACATAAGATTTTATATTTAATTCACTATTTCCAAGTCTTGCATTTTGTACTCCTGGAATACAGCTTTAGCGTGTCTTGAAACAGAAGTATTAGCATATATAATCTCTGAGCTGATCAGTGGTTTTAAGGATTCTGTTGTGTCCCTTATCTTGCTACTTCTTTTGCAAATTACCTGACTGGCAGATTTCAAGTTTAGCATTTCTATAAGAGTTACCTTTTATTCCGAGATAAACCTTTAGTAACTTTACTATAATTGCTTTTGTTCTTTGTCCTTATTTCTTTCAGTATTTTTATATTAAAAAAAATGACAAAGATGAAATACCTCTTTCTTTTAGATTTTTAAATACAGTGCTGTTAAAAGCTGCTGAGTATCAGCAAATTAAAACTTTGTGGTCAAAGCTTCTGTTGTTTTAATTATACAGTCTGGAAAGTTGAAATCTATTCTGACAAAAAAAAAGTCTATCACACCTGTGGAAGACATAGATAATGAATTATTCAGTCCGTCATACTAAGGTCAATATAGATGTTTTCCCCACTGTACAACTTGTATATAGAATCACAGAACCATAGAATAGTCTGGGTTGGAAGGAACCTTTAAAGGTCATCTAGTTCAACTTCCCTGCAATAAGCAGGGACATCTTCAACTAGATCAGGTTGCTCAGAGCCCTGTCTAACCTGACCTTGAATGTTTCCGGGGATGGAGTATCTACCATCTCTCTGGGCAACCTGTGTTAGTATTCCATCACCCACATTGTAAAAAAATTCCTTCTTATATCTAGTCTAAATATTTCCTCTTTTAGATAAAAAGCATTACCCCTTGCCCTATCACAACAGACCCTGCTAAAATGTTTGTCCCCATCTTTCCTGTAGGCCCCCTTTAAGTACTGGAAGGCTGTTCTCCCTGGAGTTGTCCCCAGGCTGAAAAACCCCAACTCTCTCAGCCTGTCCTCATAAGAGAGGTGCTCTTGCCCTCTGATCATCTTCATGGCCCTCCTCTGGACTTGGTCCATGCCCCTCTGATGTTTGGGGCCCCAGAACTGGGCACAGTACTCCAGGTGGGGTCTCATGAGAGCACAGTAAAGGGGCAGAATCACCTCCCTTGACTTGCTGGCCATGTTACTTTTGATGCAGCCCAGGATGTGGTTGGCTTTCTGGGCTGTGAGTGCACATTTCTGGCTCATGTCCAGTTTTTCATCCACCAGTACCTCCAAGTCCTTCTCCTCAAGGCTGCTCTCAATCCCTTCATCCTCCAGCCTGTATTGATATCAGAGTTTGCCCCGACCCAGGTGCAGGATCTTGCACTTGGCCTTGTTGAACCTCATGAGGTCTGCACAGGCCCACTTCTCAAGCCTGTCAAGGTCCCACTGGATGGCATCTGGTCCCTCAGGCTTGTCAACTACACCACTCAGCCTGGTGTCATCAGCAAAGTTGCTGAGGGTGCACTCAATCCCACTGTCTATGTCATTGATGAAGATATTGAACAGTACTGGTCCCAGTACAGACCCCCAAGGGACACCACTTGCCAACAATCTCCATCTGGATATTGAGTCGTTGACCGCTACCCTCTGCATACAACCACCCATCCAATTCCTCATCCCCTGAACAGTCCACCCATCACATCCATATATCTTCAATTTAAAGAGAAGGATGTTGTGGGTGACTGTGTCAAAAGCCTTACAGAAGTCCAACTTGATGACATCTGTAGCTCTTCTCTTGTCCACTGATGTAGTCACTCCTTCATAGAAGGCAAATAGGTTGGTTAGGCAAGACTTGCCCTTGGTGAAGCTATGCTAGCTGCTGTCTCAATCACATCTCTGTCCTCCATGTGCCTTAGCATAGCTTCTAGGAGGATCTGTTCCATGATCTTCCCAGGTATAGAGGTGAGGTTGACAGTTGGTTAGTTCCCAGGGTCCTCCTTTCTGCCCTTTTGAAAAATGGGTGCAATGTTTCCCCTTTTCCAGTCACCAGGGATTTCATCTGACTGCCATGACTTTCCAAATATCATGGAGAGCGGCTTTGCAACTACATCGGCCAATTCCCTCTGGACTATGGGATGCGTCTTGTCAGGTCCCATAGATTTCTGTATGTTCAGGTTCCTCAGGTGGTCACAAACCTGATTGTACAGTGGGATAGTCTTTTCTCCCCCATTCCCTGTCTTGTGGTCCATGAACTCAAGAAGTGTAGGGAGAGAGGTTGCCAGTGAAGACTGAAGCAAAAAAGTTGTTGAGTACCCAGCTTTCTCCACGTCCATTTTTACCAGTTTGCCAGTCTTGCTTGTCAGGGGTGGTACGTTTTCTTTGACCTTCCTTTTCTGGTTGACATACCTGTAGAAGCCCTTCTTATTATTCTTTGCACCTCTTGCCAAGTTCAGCTCAGCTTTGCATTGGCCTTCCTGACCCCATCCCTACACAATTGGGCAGCATCCCTATACTCTTCCCAGGATATCCTTGCTTCCACTGCCTTGTGCATCTCTTTCTTACTCTTTTGTCTGACTAGCAGGTCTCAACTCAGCCATGCCAGCCTCTTGCTTTCCTTTCCTGATTTCTTACACTGGAGGACAGAGCTCTTGTGATCTGTAGAAAGCATCCTTAAAGATCTTGCCAGCTCTGTTTTGCTCCCTTGCCCCCGAGGGCAGTTTCCCAGGGGGGTCCTATTGAGTAACTTCTTGAAAAGCTGGAATTTTGATTTCCTAAAATTCAGGGTCCTGGTATGAATTTTGTGATCTGGTAGCAGAGGGAAGACAGACTATAACTTCAGAAGCTGCAAGGGTAACTAGATTTCATCATTTGATTTAAGTGCTTGAATACATTCTTCCAACTTGTAGCATACATACATTTTTAACTGTAAAGCAAAAGCACAATGAAGAAATAGTGAACAAAGCATGCATCTGAATCAAAAGATTAATAATTTTCCTTATCACTGGCTCTTCATGCAGAGAATTCATGCCCAACAACATGAGGAAGGGCACCACCTCATGACATACACATGGCTACTCTTGCCTGGCGTCCAAAGAGCTTTCTGCTCAGATATGCTACTGTCCTCCTGGCTAGAATCAGGAACCCCTATTTTGTTCTTTGAGATCAAAAAGTGTACTCCTTAAAATTCAAACAGTGTTTAAAGTTGTCACTATGAAAAACTAAAATAAAAAAGGTTTTTTGCTTACCTACCCACATGTCTCTTTTCACGTGGATTAATTTTTTGCTTGACTTACTGTAAACCTCATTTTTCCTTAGTAAGCACTTTCCACAGAAAAGTTTCCAGATGATTTGTTATTTCTTTCCTATTCATTCCCAGATGTGCGTATACCAGTGATTACTATTATGTGCCTGAGTTTCTAGAATACGTTACTTATGAATTATAATTTTGTAGTTTTATTGTCTATTATTCCCAGACCAAATTCTCAGCTGGTGTCAGTCTGTGTAGCTTCATTGATTTCAATGGTGCTGTTTGACAGGTTGTACCATTTGAATATGTTTCATTTGAGGATCTGATTTTCTGTACTAGTCATCAACTATAGACCGCTATAGAGGGTAGTTATGCATATTCCAAACTGAATTAAGGTGCTGATCCAACAAAACAGTTACAGACATACTTAAGTTTTATCAGACTTTAAATCTGACCATATAGGTAATCCTGCTTAGTATTAAATAGGTGCTGTAGTGTTCTGCAGAACATGAACTAAATATATTTGTTAAGAAGCCCATAAACTTTCCTGGGATCCGCCAACTGAGCAGTAAATACAAATACTATGTAAAGTAGAAGTACTAATATAAACAGAGAAGGCACTGTTAAAATAAAGATCTGCTTTAAAGATGGGACTGCAAATGTGCTTTGCCATTTTGACAATTCCCTGCTACCAATGAGGTTCTTGAGTGCTGAGTGAATGGAGTAATGTCTGAAAACAAAGGGAATATCTTTTTTTCACACCATATGCAAGATCCCAACACAATACTGAGGTATGTTATGCACCGTCTGGAAATTAAATGAAAAAAGGGACACAGGAAAGGTCAGTGGTCCTCCAGGTGTTAACATCGTCTTTAGCTGTGAAGTTGATACATCATTATCGATGTCTTGTTCAATACTTGTACTGGTCTAATAAGCCTAGAAGATGTAACTTCTGATAGAAGCAGTCCAAAGCCTAACTAAAATGAACATGGGATATGTGCCAGGGTCTGAATGGAATATACAAGACCCTGCAGTAATACCAAGCAGAAAATATCACCTGAATAACAAGTTCTTCAAGATCTCCTTTTTGTCCCTTATGTTCTCAAAATTTTTATTCAATACCCTGGACTCCAGTAAGCTACAAAATTTACAAAGGGAAGAAAAAAGTGCATTCATCTAAAAATGTCCCATAAAAACAAGTAAGCAGCGTTTCTGATGAAGTCTTGAGATGATTTTCTTTATACCTTTGGTCACTGTAAACATTTGGATTGCTGATTACTTCAATGGTAGTTTAATGAGGACAAATAATGGTTTGATTGTCGATATAGTAAAACATTTTCTTCAAAGCTGAGAAATCTGGAGCAGTGAGATAAGGATTAAGCTGGGATTCAACTAACACTTCTGGTTCTTAATTATAAAACTTATAGTAGAGTGCTATTAATTCAAGTTTTACTACGCACATTGGCAAATATTGCTTTGTCTTTAGCAGTTGCTTTTTATTTTCATTGCTTAGTAAAGTTTAAAAAAATTTTAGGTCTTCAAAACAGAGGGCTCTTGCAGAAACCCTCATTCAACAACTACTCAGGTATAGGAAATCAGGTTTAAAAGAAGGACCAACGATATAGAAGGTGTGACACTTTCCATATTCCTTATACATGAACTATACCTCAAGTGCTTCCTTCTACCCAATTTCCAATTTGTGAAAACACTTAGAGATTAACTACTCTCATATTTATTAAAATTTAATTTGTTTGTTTCCTTTTGCTCAGAAATAATTTTATTACTCAAACATATCTTTGCAAATATGACAAAAATAATTACACTTTTAATCTATATTAATTTATTCATTTGTTAAGATGCTTTTCCAGAACAGAAAGAACAAGAAAGGAAATAAAAAGGAAGAGAAAGAGACCAGTGAACAAATTGTACATCATCTATATGTTAAATTTTATATGGTATTTTTCATGTAAAATGGGCACAAATAACATAGAATTTTTAATGACATTATCAACTGTGTCCTAAGATGAAAAATTCAGATCAAAAATCTATCACTTTCAATCTTGAGTTCAGGGTCTAAAAGCTGAAGATAAAAATCCTAGACAAGCTGGATTCAGGTTGGATAAACACCACCTAGTAAGTTGTAAAATGCTCACATTAAAAACAAAACAATAACACAAACCAACAAAGAAAAAAGTTGTTGGTTTTGTTTGGTTTTTTTTACAAAAGCATAGGCCAGTATTTGGCAGAGCTTTGCATTTCTTTGCCTGGGAATAGGATATCAGAAGTAACACAAAAGAGAAAAAGGACCTACTTTTCACCATGTGAAGGACACATTCTATCAAGTGCTATGACAGAAACTATTCTCAGCGAAATTGTTTTGCATGTCTGCAAAAGTAAAATGTTCACCTTTTGGAAATGTTATTTCCTCTCTGCTTTAATTTGTCTCACTACAATGCAGTATGAAATAAACTGGCAGGTCTTTTTATGGTATTTTTTAATACCAGACAGCTCAATCTTTTTATTTAGCATAAGCATATATTTCTCCATAGAGAAATGCTTATGTTTCATGTGTAGAATAACTCAGTACCTCCAACCTCTTAGTGTCTATGGATAATAAACTTTAGTAAACAAAATAAGTATGGGAAAATGTCTTGTCTCCAGTGACACAGTATGGAAGGAACTAAGGCAAATATGATGGTTCTCTAAAATTAAATTTATTATAGTAGATTATTTTTCTTCAGGGCTATAGTAAAAATTTTTTTAAAAGTGCTGCTGCAATGCATAAGGTCACCTGCAAAAGACCTTCAGTCTGTGATCAAGGCCGTTGAAGAAGTAGAAAACAATCTGAAGTCAGGTGCCTAAAACCAAAATATATGAGAGGGAACCGGCTGAACTGTGTGACATATCAGACAAATGTTAGTGGTACATAAGTAGAGAAAACTGTCTGGGACTTGGAAAATTTACAAAACGTAACTGGCTGATGCACTGCCGAGGTCATAAAAATAGTTCTTAATGAAAAATTTAAGTTCATAAACTTCCAAGCATGCATTATAGAACTGGAGATGAGATTGCAACAAGAGAACGATTACATGCTGAGGTGTTCTTTGTGAGTTGGACACAGAATTCTTGCAAGCTAATATAAGTAAACTCAGGATCTTTATTTTGCTATGGAAAATTCCCTGAAAATTCCCTGACTGAAATATCTGAATATTAAGATGCTAAAGAGAGAGGTACCAAGGCAATGTTAATAAAGAATAGCTTATAAGAAAATACTTTGTTGCGACTACATCATAATAATGATCTCGCAGGGACCCTTAAAATTTACTGACAAAGTCCAACAAAGCCTGGAGAAGAAACAGCCAGAGGAAGGAGGAAAGAAAACTGCACTGACTGCTTGGTATATTGAGCTACATCACAGTGGAATAAGAAAATGAAGATATTGAAAACAGTTTGAAAGCAGTGATCAATATCTGTCCTATGCAAAACATTGTCTCATCAACAAATCACAGTATGGCTAGGCATAATACAGTACAATCTGTTCCCAAATAAATTACTTGAAAACTTCTTCTTCCTTGTACATCTTATTGGCATCTGGATCACTGTGTAAAATGAAAAAGATAAAGCACTATATGTGTATGTAAATATAAAAATCAGCATTAACTTCTCCAAGAGTTTCTGTTAGGTCTTATATGATTTGCAGGAACTTAGCAACAAATAATTTAAATTATCTTTCATCTCACACAGAAATTTAGCATGGAGATGTGGGTCAGGACAAGTAAAAATTTTTGAAAAATAATTGCAATATGTCCACTGTCAATCAACTATCTGTGCATCATAGTGAGTTAATAGTATATTTATACTTCAGTCAGTAGGGATCTATTTTGATATACCGGTACAACAGTGAGATTTTTCTATCATTTCCTTTTCTCTAAAACTTTTGCAAGTTTTTGCAGCAAAAACTCACCTTTAACACTTCTTCACATAAAAGTTGAAACATTTATCAATAACCTACACCATGTTAGATTAGGATATATAATCAGGAAAAAAGTCTTTCTCAGAAAGCTCTTTTCAGAATATTTCACTAAGAAATTGTATCAAGGAGACAGGCTGGTAAATTAAAAGGCTGCATTGCAGAGATAGTTGGTTACACCAATATTAGCAATTTATTTGAAAGCTAAGTCTATGACCAGGTTTCACTAATGGAGATACATTTTCTTCCCATCTTTCCCACAGAAATGTGGGAAATTTCTTTCCAAAATGTTTTGTAATTAAGAGCAAGGTATGTGTTTTAGAGGAAGATAAGTGGAGGATGGAAAAGCCTAACCTACTTAGAATGTATGGAAATTATTGCATCAATAGTGTTCAAGAGCTCGTTATGTGATAACCTATTTCCCAGGAAATATTCTGTGACTCCTGAAATGCAACTTTTGGGTTTATAATGCAAATATCATAGAATGAGAAAATTCTCATCCTGAGAATGAGAACTGAGGATATTGCAGATGTTTTGTCAGGTGAAACCGTTTTTTTATCAGCCTTTCTCAAGAGTAATTGCACAGCAGACAGATCTTTAACCTTCTTTTAAAATACTTCATATGCAATAAACTACATGAAATTAAAATTCTTTCTTATGTGTTACATCTACATGTCCTCCCCAACAATTTCATTTCTAGGATTAAGAAAGGAAGAACAAATCTGATGGCTTTTCAATGAAGAGTCTGAGAGTATGAGAACAGAGAAATATGAAGCATGGCATGACCTCAGCAGATTGAAAGTAAAAAACCACACTTGAAATGCAGTGCAGCTTTAGTGCTTATCAGATGTCAGTCACCAGCAGGGCAGCATATTCTTGGCCAAATCGCAATCTCTTTAACAGTCTAGTATTTCATTCCATGGTGAACTCCAAAGGGAATGGTTCACAGATAATTCAATGAAGGCCATCATTTGACAGCTTAGGTTGATTCTTTGCAAATCAGTTTGTTTTGATGGTTTCTTGCTTAATTATTTCTTATATTTAGCATCCTCCCTTGAAACAGATTTTTTTCTGACAAACATAGCCTACAATCCCTTCAGTGATCTTATATGAACACACACACACAAAGATAAAATAAAAATAATGTGGCAACAGGCTAAAACCTACTATGCTCAAAATTTTCTCTGCTTTGTATTTCCGCATGCATAACCCACATCTCCAGTTATTCACACTCCCTTAGAAATACCAGTCACTGAAGTAAAGCAGTGGGTAGCCGCCCTATAGCATAACCTGTAAACCCAGAGGTTGAGAGGGCTGTTAGGTTGGAGGGAGTTGGCTATGAGGACCAAAAAATGGCAAAATACCGGGAGCAAGGAGACTGCAGAGTAAGGTAAGTTTCCTATTGTATTACCTGCATCTCTACTGCTCAGTTACGTTTCTCTCTACATACATATTCATGCTTCATAGTACAAATTATATACACAGTACATAAAACCCAAAATATACTATATATATGTATGCAATATGTATATATATTATGTAGATAATATGTATTTACTAATAATGAAAAGGTTAAATATAAAAAAAAAAATTTGTCATGGAGCTATACCTGCAGAGTAGTTTTAATTTGACATTTATTCCTCAAAGGTTCAGAACATGAATTCATATTTTGTCTACAAAAAAGTGTCCAATATAAAATATTTTTCCATTTTTTGACCCTACAGGTGTGCTAGGTAGGCATTCTACCTGCTTTTTATATGACTTAAAATTAAGAGAAAAAAGTATTTTGCAATTTTGCTTCTTAAGATAATTAAAGGGTTGTCCAGAGTGATCTCATCTAAGCAATGACTCCAAACATCCCTATTCAGTAATTTGTGAGGTAACATTTTAAAACTGGTTGCCATATTCACTTACTGCTGGTTTTGAAAACCATTTAGAGCTTTATCCTTTTATGAACATGAGAATTTCATCAATTCCCCACTTTAATTATTCATGGACAACTTAGGATTCTTTATCTTTGAGTCACTATTAACTTTAATATTTCTTCCACCTTGTTCTCATGTTATATATTTGTAGAATTAAATGTTATATGTACTGAATTGATACATATGCTGCAGCTGCCAAGGCTCATAAGGAGCATAATATCTTTGGTTACAGCAGATGGACAAACCCAAAATCCCTTTACTCGCTCATGCCAAATACATACTAAAATATTGGCATCGGTTAATACCACATGAAATATTAAATCCATATTCAAATAAAAAGGTTAAGTTGACTTTTTCAAGGAAATGTTTTTTGTGCTTGTTTCAGCTAGGTTTTCTAAAAATCTGTTATCACCCTCAGTCATTATAAATTAACACATTTTTTCCCAGTCCTGTTCTATGACTGTTACTTCTTGAGCTTTATACAGTACACAGACTACTAGTTGACTGATCTCTGGAAGTGTCGAGTCATCTAAGCTTGAACTCTAATATTTTTTGTTCTGTGATCTCTCTCAGATTTTCAAACTAAAATTAGCTTTTCCAGGACACATATGGTCTGAAAAATGTCTAAAGAATTGTCTGATATTGCAAAGAGAAGGTATGACAGCTCTGCCTTCCTCTGCCAATAGAATCTTTTACCCCTTAGCATGTTAAAATTTCTGAAACACGTCCCTGACCAGGGTTCCTTAATGCGTCAAACATTTTCATCTCAAAAACATCTCTATGAATTGGAATAGACTGGGATGTGGGGTGGGTGGGGAATGTTTAAAAAAAATTAACTGAATTAACTTTTCCACCAGAATACAGATTTTTCTTCAGAAGTATTGCTTCTGTGCTTAACAGGTGTTACAGATCTGTTGGATCCCAGGATGGAAGATGACAGTTCCTGAGATTCCTCAGTGCTGCATCCCAGAGGATAAAGCCTCTAGGTTCATACTCTAGGGAAGAACAGAGACACAGAGACATGAGGCAGATGAACTACAATCTTCAAGACTGGTTTCTATTTGTATTTATAGAGATATTTCTCTATACAATATTTCAGATGTCAATCCAAGATATTGCTCTTTTCAGAAGAATATCTTTTTATTGTTATTTTCAGGTATTTTCTACTTTTGACAACAGCAACACAACAGCCACAGAAGGAAGGCAATTTGGATTGAGGTGGAAGGGAAATATTCTTATATTAAAACCCCAAACCTAATTATTATTATATTAAAAACCAAATTTAAAGAGTTCTCATGAATACATTCAGACAATCTAGGTGACAGGATGACAGAACCAGATTTATTTTCCTGTTTGGAATTTCTGTTCCTGACTAAAACTCACTAACAAGCTGTGTTTCTGTTCTATTGCATACTTAATCCTGAGCCAAAAATAAAGGCAAAGCCCTCAACTGATACTATGGAAAACTGGGAATGAATTCTCAACATGTCTTTTCATCACGATCAATAAACGTGTGTTACAAAAACATACAAACTCTTGATATCAACATGTCCTTTTGAAGATCTGTAAATCTGGTTCAAAAAGATTTACAACCACAACAATTACAACTACTGTCTGAATAGGAAAAGAAAATAATTTTTGTTACTATTTGTACAAAAAAACACGGTTTAATTTGTCATTATTTGTGGAATTCATTACATACTCAATAAAAATGAATTAACTTTTACGTAACTCCAGATGTATTTGTAAATCCCCAGTTCCATATATTTTCAGCAGTTTTATCATTCATTTATGTAGAAGTAAAAGCTTTTACAAACTCAGAAATCTGTAAGAATGCACCTGGACAAATGATGCAAAATGAGTGACCACAGAACTTCAGATTAGGTAGAGGCTGAGAGCACTCCTTGCGTTTGTAAGACATCACTAACATGCAGGATCTGCAAACCAGAAGACTCAGTATCTGATTACAATCAGGCACATCACCTTTAAAACATTGCCGACTCTGTTTTTAATTATGCCATCATGTTGCTGTGAGTGAGAAAGAACAAAGTGTAACTTAGCTTATTTAGCATCATGAATTGTGAATTGTTACATCCAACAGTTTGCAAACATTTTTTAGTCTGAATATTGTGAATAAAGTTGTTGGATAAGATCATCGGGACTGGCTCATGTGCAGTCTGACACCTAAAAAAAGAGACACTTTCTGAGTAACAATATTTGTAAAAAGTAATTCAGTATGTCACAATATCTTTATTTCTGAATAACAACCAAATTCCATTAAAGGATATTTAAAGAGTGAAATATTTGTTCTGGAATACTGAACAATGCATACCTGAAATATGCATGGGTTTGGAATAAGATTAATTAAAGAAGTTCTTCTAGTTCAAGCTAATATTGTGGGTAAGTTGTATAAAAGAGGTAGGGTGAAAAATGCATTTTAGTCTTTCTTTGATAACTCTGCAGTATCTTATGGAAGATTCAAGGGCCAATGTCCTTCCATCAAAACAACAACTAAAACCCCCCTGGTTGTTCCTTTTTCTTTTCCTTTTTTTTTCTTTTCCTTTTTCTTTTTCTTTTTCTTTTCCTTTTTCTTTTTCTTTTTCTTTTTCTTTTTCTTTTTCTTTTTCATTTTATTTACCTAATATTAATTCTACTGATTCTGACTTTTTTTCTTCCCTGCTGTTGTCCTCCACTTGAAGGGTACATCTAAGCTT
>KZ505657.1:1098155-1133554 GCA_002844005.1 Limosa lapponica baueri
TGATAACTCTGCAGTATCTTATGGAAGATTCAAGGGCCAATGTCCTTCCATCAAAACAACAACTAAAACCCCCCTGGTTGTTCCTTTTTCTTTTCTTTTCTTTTTCTTTTCCTTTTTCTTTTTCTTTTTCTTTTCCTTTTTCTTTTTCTTTTTCTTTTTCTTTTTCTTTTTCTTTTATTCCCCCATTTTATTTACCTAATATTAATTCTACTGATTCTGACTTTTTTTCTTCCCTGCTGTTGTCCTCCACTTGAAGGGTACATCTAAGCTTTGTGCAGCTTGGGAACCAGTTTCTTTTTGTAAAACACATCCTGTGAAATAGACACTCTTGTAAAATAATCAGGATATAATGGTACTACAAATACTTTGTTGAATTCACCCAGTGAAGCTGCAATATGCAATTTTCCATTAAAATAAAAAAAAATATAGTGCCTATTGTTAAAAGCCACTGTCCATGGCTTTGAGTAGAGGAAGATGGACAAGCACTAGGAGATAGACTCTGTGGAGTCAATTCTTGTTACAAAGACATTTTTTGGAACTAAACATTGCTACAGAAGTAAATTTCCTGGCATAGGTGACTGCCTGTTTAAGGACTGGCTGTATAAATAACACAGTTACATTTAAGACACTGTGCCCTTCAGCATCACTGATTTCATTTGATTTCCCAGGCAATCTGCAAGAGCCATGTACCTAGTACTGCTCAGCAGAGGGGCAGAATCAGTTTCACTGGAATCAACATTTTCACTGTATTGTGAGAGTGTGATTAACTGAACGGATTACAGACCCTTCTAGTCTTAGTGTGTTACTAAATGAGCTCCAGATTTGTTTGTTTGCTTGCTTGTTTGTTTGTGTGCTTGCTATATTTTCATTAGTTTAAAGGTAATTTTGCATTAAACAAATTGACCTGAATTTTGTCTGATACCACTTCAGAAAGAATACTGGTCTTGAGTTCCCTACTGTTTCCTCTGAAATTTATTTCAATGAAAATTTTAAGGTATTTTTAAGACTTTAAAACTATATCATTTCCACTGTAGAATAACACATTGGTAAGTGTTCCTAACACATTCCTAGATTAGATATTAGGAAGAAATTCTTTACTGTGAGGGTGGTGAAGCACTGGAACAGGTTGCCCAGAGAAGTTGTGGATGCCCCATCCCTGGAAGTGTTTAAGGCCAGGCTGGATGGGGCTTTGAGCAACCTGCTCTAGTGGAGGTGTCCCTGCCCATGGCAGGGGGGTTGGGACTCAATGATCTCTAAGATCCCTTCCAACTCTAACCATTTTCTGATTCTGTGTGATTCTCTAAGTAACCATCTGAGGAGTGGGGTTTTTTTCTGACTTCTATATAAACACATGTACATACATGCATACATATGAATACTACAGTTTTGACTTTACTATGCATTACCAGTTTAGTCTATAATCCCAGCATTGCTTACTCACATTCCCCTTCTAGGCTCTTACAAGGTCCCTTTCTTATATCAGTGCAAGCTTCCCTGACAGTTGATGAACAATCAAGCTGACAGGGTGGAAGAGCAAATGCCCAGTAGTTTTTTCACATAGACACTGCTACAAGTTTTTTTTTAACCGATAATTTCCCTGCAGCCCTGACTTTTTGCAAAATTAATGATTTTACATCTTAAAATATTAAAATCTCCCACCAGCCATGTGCATTTTAAATGCCCATGCCATAATCTGCCATCGCGCAAGGACAAAGGGTAAACTTAGAATACGACATTCCTAAATGATAGTTGTCTTCATTTTACAATTCAGCTTGCACAGATTGTATTGCTCCTATTTTTTTTTCAGAGCTGGAAGGAAAAAATACATTTACTGTGCTTCAGAAAAGTGGGACAGATCTGTCCTTGTGTATGTAAAGACATTTAGGCCAAGAGGTTTTCTGATCTGGTGTAGTTTGGTTTTCTTTACAGAACTTTGCAGTAGCCTTATCTGGAAAATGTCATTCTGAGCTTAATTAGTTCTGGCATGGTGATTACACCAACAGACAACATGGCTCTGTGCAAAGCACTGCTTTGTGGTGTAAGCTCCCACAGAGTCTATAAACTGCTCCTTAGTATTATCTGGCAAACAAAAGGACAAAACTGCTGTTAGTTGATATCTTTTTTAGTCTCATTAATGTAGCAGGAACTTACAACATAAACTGATGGCATTATTGCTACCTCATCACAGACAGCTGGCCTAGTTGTAAAGATGAAGCTATGGCACAAGTGCAGCAAGGATATATCAGACTTGGACATGACTGAATCTATTCTGTTGGCTAGGCATGAGATGCAGACCCAGAAGGAAAACGTCTAAGAAGCAAGAAATAGAAAATAACCCACAGAACACTGAATTTGACTAAAACATGCTAACACATCTTAACACCCATTATGTGGCAGTGAGTAAAAATACATCCACTTGTCAGGAATAGCATCCAAAAGGTGGTGAGCCACACTTTCTTCCAAAAACCTATTCTTATTTTCCTGTTCTTCCTTATGGCTCATTTATTCTTGGTGCAAGTCTACACATTGCTCGTATCGAGTATGATCCAAGAGTAGGCCTGAATAATATTTTTTTTTTTTTTTTTTTGTCCTGGAAGCAAGATGAAGAGCATTCCTGTAAAAGGATAGTGTTTGAGTTAGCTGCATTATTAGGATTTCTTCCATCCTGGAATCTCAAAGCATTTAAATATCCTCCAACCTCATGGTGAAAAGAACCCCAGAGAATAGGGAAAGAAGTAGAGAAGAAGAAAAAAAAATAAGAAATTATGGAGTGTCCAGTTTTGTTCTTGTGAGAAGGCACTGTTTAAGTCTTTCCTTGCAAAATTATATTTGTGTATTTAGCCTGTTTACTCATTCTGTTCCATACTACAGCTCACGGGCACAGTTAAAGCAGTAGGCTAAGTTCTTTGCTGCTACAGTGCATTCTCACACGTTTCTGATGTGTGAGTTGCAGAAATCTTAACTTTGTTTTTAGTTGCATTTGGAGAAAGGCCTGTGAGAAATCAGATCTCTTTGAATTTAAGGTAATCAAATTTGGATTAGTTAATTTGTCTTTCTGTTGGGTTTTCTATATGCTGCACTCAAAGGTCTGATGGAGTTCTAAATATTCCTTGGGAAGTTATTCCCTCTGGTATTTTGATAAGGTTACCTCTTCTTGTTGATTTTCCTTCTTGCTATGTACTCAGTTTTTTTAATTACTATATAAAGATTAAATTATTTCTTCATCTCTTTTGTTTTCAAATCCTATGAGTAATCTAAGAAGGAATACTGTAGGCTGAGATATTAATTGACCCAGCACATTTTCATTGAAATGCTAAAGTTTAAGGCTGCCCTGTTCCACTTTGTTCTTGTCTTCCCTAGAGTAATAGCTGACCCTTTGTATCAAAGAAGGATGAAACTTACTTTCACCTGGAAAAGGAAAAGCAAAAAACCCCTATCGAACACTGTTAAGTAAATGGGTAGTTGGCCAATAATGTCTTTCTTGTTCTAGAGCATATCATCCCACCTTATCAGTAGAAAATATATGGAAATTTATCCGTGAAAAGAGCTATATAGTAACTCTCAGGGAGGTAATGAAAGGTTTTCCAAAGACCTCAATGAAATGAGGAAAACTATGAAGATTTATTGCTACTATTGAAATTAGGATGGACCAGACTCCATTACCACAGTGGACACAGGTAAAAGAATGGATATAGGCACCTAAAGCAGGAGTCACACAGATTTTTGAGGCAAATACCTAACTTGTAATGTCTCCAATATCTTGATGTGGATCTAATCTCAATGGGTAAGGCATTTATTTTCTCCAAGAGGTCCAATAGTGTGCTCCACCCTACCTCCATACATGAGCATACATACATGATTTACATACATACATACATACATACATACATCAGCAACCTTGAACTCAGAGGACTAGTTAACTGAAGCTGGGTTGCTGCCTGAGCTCTGTCAGGACACTCTAGAGATGACATAGAGGTGCCTAGTGGGACAAAAAGAGAGGTGCTTTCTACATATAACCCACACTCATGATATGATGGTGAGTTCCCTGTGTCTCTTAAGATTTGTACATTTAAATAGTGTGATGCAGTAATATTGTTTTTCCCATTGCATTTGATCAACTGATTGATTTATTGCCTAGGAAAAGATGGATTGATAGAGGTACATTAATACACTATAAAAAATAAAATTACTTCATGCAATACAATTGCTACTGTTTACCTTACATACATTTGCCTTATGATGTATGATCAGTATGGCCCTTTTTGGTTTGGAAAGCAATTTTGTTATAAACAAAGAACTCCCAAAAAGTTTGTACACCTAACTGTTGAGATGAAAACAAAAATGAATGCAATAAAAAGCAAGTAGAATAAAAGTAATTATATAATAGTACATTAATAAGCAACTCAGTCCACAAAAGATTGAGCTGGAAATATTTGCAATGTTGATGACACATTTCATAGACATTTAAAATTGAACTAAAAGATTAAAAAATGGTTAATAATTTTTTGCCCAAAAATTTTTTGCAAGAAAAATGGTTTTCATTTATAGACCTGCTCTAATAGGTAAATTCTGAATCAAGTGATCTTTTCTTTCTTTTTTATATAAACAACTAAATAATTCAGCAAATTTTATGTCAGAGGAACTTAGAAAAAATATGACAATATTGATATATACTCTTCCTCACTGTATTAAATATGAAGTTCCAAATACTTTTAACCCAATACCTGATTCAATATTGAAATACAACAAGACTAGCCCTTATACACCAGTAAGTAATGGCAGGCTTTCAGAAATCTGTTTTGTGGCCTTTAGTAATACAATTCTCTTCACACTTTTTTCACTGGCAAATGACAGGAGGCATATATGATCTCAGCTCTCTCAAGGTAAAGGATTCATAGATGAAATCACAGACATTTATTAAATAATAGTATTAAATTCAACACAATTACATCCATAAATCTGTCATCTGCTAAGCCCCCTGTAAGAAGGCAGATAAAACAATTGTTATGGAAATATTTTCTGATATTTCAGTCCTGCAATATGAAAATAGTTAAATACACAAGAAAAGGATTTTTCTGCTTCACTAAAATGATAGCTCTAAAGCTGAAACAGTGCATGAAATGCAATCAGACTGGAAACTCCTGGAGGGTTAGGTCTGTATATACAATATCAGCATGAGCAGAAGCACTTAGAAAGATGTTCTCTTATATTTCAGACATGAGGTACATACAAAACCTGAGTGTCATTCCGAATTTTATCATGAGTGAAAAATTCTTGCTATGAATCGATTCTTTTCTTCCTTCTGTCAGTGCTTGTGTCATTAATGCCTCTTGCAGACAGAGGTGGGTTGTAATAGCCTGCTAGATCCTTGCACCCACACAGTTTCCATGGCAGGATTGGGCTCTATGTTTTTTTCTCACCCTGCAGCTACTATTTTAAGAATTCATATGACTGTCATCCAGCTTTCCAAAAATCTGTCAAAGCTCAAATGCAGAACAAGAGTTTAATGGCAGATAGTTACAAATTGTTATTGCAGTAGAGTGTAAGTTTCACAGGGATAAAACGGCTGTTTTCTTCTCTTCTTAGAGTAGTAGTGAGAGAATTATCTTCTACACCTGATCATCATGAAGGCAATTGTGCTTCTATGTGATGATTAGGATCAAAGGTTTATGTCTAGAAGATCAATAAATAGCATGACTTTGCATCCCTGAAATTGAAACACTTTAATTATTTATAAGCAGCTTCATGAACAGTTACTGGAATAGTAACAAATCTACAGGATTTAGGCAATCAGGTACCAAATCATCAAGATTTTAAGCAGCCGGCATACTTGCTCTCTATTCATATTTGAATAAAATGTTTATTAAATGACTTCTAATAGCAGATGAATTAATAAAAATGTACTTCTTTCATTTAAATGTTACCAAGATATAAAGCAATGTATATTTTGGTACAAATAATCAGATTCTTTCTCATTTTGTCTATTAACTGGACAGGAGGTGTTAGAAAAAAGCAGAGAAGTTCCGCATTTCTTCACTTCCATTTATCTGTTGCTAAGATTGCAATAATAGCATTAAATAGATACCATACCTTAGGTACTGTTGCAAGATCTTTTGAATATTTATAAAGTAGAATTTGAAGGTATTTTTTTTCATTAAAATAGCAGCAAGTTGGATTTAATGCTGTAATACTTCATTGAAATATAAAGATATACTTTTCTTACTTTCTTATTTTTTTTCTGCCGCATTATTCCAGGTTATTCAATAAATCACAGTGAATTTCTGTATTACCATTCCCTAACTCACAAAAAGACATGTCAAAATCTGCTTCAAGAAACCTTGCCTCTGCTATTTGAGTTTTCTCCAAGGTGACTACCTCCCTCATACCGTTTTCAACAGACAGTACCTGTTAAGGACTCACCAGGCAGAGCAAGCAGTCAACAGCAGTGAACACTAGCTTGTACTTGCACTGATTTCAGACCAAGAAGTGGCTGATAACAAGATCATAAGCTAATGCAAACAGGCCTTGAGAGCTACAAGCTCTGGGGAATAACTCACTGCATCTGTGGCTGTATCAAAAGAAATCAGGTTCCACTGTCTAGGAATATTAGTGGAATATCAAAAAATGCTGGAGTGGGGTCAGATAAATGATGGTGCCTTGGCAAAAGTGTAGCATACAAATAAATCATCAGAATATAACTTAAAATCAAAACCAGATATCTAGTAACATTTATTTATTTTAAAATCCAGATAATGAAGACATTAACCACAATATTGTGAATGGTTACAATTGTGATTAACTAAACTGTTTAGTCTAATCTAAAATATGGTTTAAGTTCATTGGTCATTGACAATAAAAAAAATAATTAGAATAAATTTTTAATGCCAGTGAGAAAGAAACGAATCTCAGTTTAGTAAAAGAAATGTATGAAGTGGGCATACTAAATGACAACAAACCATCTAAAGTCAGCTGTGTCTTTTCCATGCAACCTTTATCTAAGCATCTTAAATGTGGTGGTACCCTTTAGCTTTGGAATGCACGAGAACGAGGTGACCAATGGGAAATTCCAATAAAAGCAACATGCCTGGATGTTGCTGCTGTGAAGTTCTCAGTGAGACTGTGCTTCATGATCTCAAATCTTCCCTTGAGCTTCAGGTAATTCTATTTGAGAAGGTTAATTTGCTTTTTCTTTTAAAACTGGGGTATTGGTAGATCAGTCATCCAGGAAACGTGGGGCCTAACTGGAAAGCAGAGTAGTCCTCATGGTCTGATCTAGGCTGGGCTCATTTCTCATCCTTTTCTTTTGCAGAACAAAATTTGGTGCGAATTGTGCTATCAGTAGAAAAAAGTAAGTGAGTCTTGCTCTATAATCCTGGGGGTGTCAGCTGAAGGTTCAGTTTCCTTTATTCATATTGGCATTACATTTTGTGTTAAAGACTCATTGGATAAAGTACTGAATTCAATGGTTCTTTCGGTATTGACAAATTTATATCAGAAGTCCCAATTACCTGAATAACTAGAAACTGAAAGGAAGAAACTATAGCTCCTTTTAAAGTAGATATTGCAGTAATTTTGTACGTCTTTCTTCTGATTTTTTTTTTTATTGGAATTGACAGCCGTTCTGTTTGCATTTACCTAAATTTATGGAGTTATGGAGTTTTGCCTTTTGGTGTGCTACGCAAAAACATGAGGTAGTAGAGAAGCAAGGAACAGCAAGGACAAGAGACAAGAAGTAGTTGAAAGTCCCTGGAGATTTCCTGTGCTTTCAGAGTACAGGAAAGTATGGCTATGAGTGACAGAGAATTTGAAAATAATTACTATTAGTAAGTAGACTGGACATCCTATTTTCTGGACCAAAATGTATGATATGGGCGTCAAGGAGAAGGTGGTTGCTAGCCCTAATAGCAGCTGTTTCAGTGACTGGAGAATGTGCGTGATATGACCTGAGCTCATAGCAAGAAATACTTTATAAGGTATATTGCGCTATTCACATTATCAACAAATAAAACTTAAAAGAAAAGATCTGAATTTGCTGCAGCTCAATACAAGACCCAATGTAAGCAAGGTCATTTCTAACCAAGTTACACAAACATATATGCAGGAAAGCATTAATTACAGAATTCAATTGTGCTGAAAAGTGCAAACTTGAAGGGTAATAATTTTCAGAAATTCATCACTCATAGGTCAAAATCTACTTCTTACTATACTATTTGAAGTTGATTTCAAGGAAAATTGGTTTGGTTTGGTATTTTACAGAAAGCTAAATGACAAGCATAAGTGAACACATTTCCCATATTTAGTTAGTCTGAAATATTTTTTAAAGGGATTTAAAGTTTTAACCGGCATTTTTATTTATTTTTATTTAGTAACAGACCTCCATTTTTGTCAGCTCTGATTTTCTTTTTTTTTTTTTTTTGCAACTCATCATTTTGCACTGTTGTTAAATAAATCAGGAATATAAGTAATACTCTTTAATCAATGACTAATTGTGAATTTTGAAGTTCACAATAAGCAGTTCAAATTCATAGGATACAAAATGGGAAGAAACTTGCAAATAATTTCTGGTCAGGAGTACTTTAGAGAGCTTTGTAATCTGCTTTTGAATATTTCATGGGCAAAAAAAAGGAGAAAAAATCCAGTGAATAAATTATTCATTTTGAATTATTCACTCATCTGTATTCTGGTAAGAGCTTAAATATAATTTCACCATGTTGTACCATGATGTGATGACATCTAGTGTTACAATATTGAAATCAACTTCTTTTATAATAACCTGAAAAAATCCCAGAAATTTGGTGTGTGGAATGAAGACTACCTTCTGACTAAGTTAATATCTGAGCGTCGGATTCATTTGGTGTGTTTTGTAGGTCTTCCTTATGTCACAAATACAAAATTATCATTGAGTTCTACTAGAAAAAATGTCTGATTAAATTTTGAAATTCTTCCTGGTCTGCTTCATTCAATTAATAGAAATATTTTCATAAAGACAAAAGGAAAATGCACCAAATTTTCAGAAAGGATAAAAGCAGCACTAGGGATTAGCAAAAGTTACATGGTACTATACTAACATTTTGTCTTGATCATCAAGACACATCTATTAAAGAAAATTGGTTACAAAAGAGGTTACAAAAATTTTTAAATCCTTTCAAATGAATTTTTATCCACCTAAATGGCAATAATCATTGAAATCAACAGAAAAATTTCCACTGATTTGGCTGAACAATGTATCATATTTAAAATGTACTAATTTTGAAAATGCTGAGAATTCAGCATTCCTTGTCAGTAAATAGACTTTTCTGTTCTCAGTAACACTTAATCAGATCTTGATTCTGACATCTGTACTACATATACTCACAACACAATTCCAATATTAAAAACTGAAAATTCTCTCTACTTTGCTGTAAAGCTGTTCAGTATAAGGTAAATTTAAACTGCTCCAGAATACGGATATAGAAATCTATTACCTGTTAAGTAAATTATTTTTATAAAATATTTTCAGATGTTTCAGTGAAACCTAGTTTTACAAAGGTTGCTAATTTTGTGTCAGGGAAATTCAGAACTTGTTTTAAATTACACACATTGTTCTCCGTTTTGTTGAATAACAGTGATTCTGCTGAACTGAAGTTTGATCATGGAAAATTTGGCACCATTCAGCAAAGCTGAGCAGAAAACAATATCAACTTGAAGCTTTCATGTAATTCCTTTGACATAATCAATGGCACTACCTGAGTGCTTACTGCTAAGTGAACACTTCACTGAATTTCACTGAATTTTTTTTAGAGTTGGAAGGGACCATATAGATCATCTAGTCCAACTCCCCTGCTAAAGCAGGATTGCTTAGAGAATGTTACTCAGGATGGCATCCAGGCAGGTCTTGAAAATCTCCAAAGAAGGGGATGCCACTACCCCCCTGGGCAGCCTGTTCCAGGGTTCTGTCACCCTCACCGTGAAGAAGTGGTTTGTGAAATTGAGCTCTAGCTAGACGTGAAATTAGTATGCACTCACCCAATCAGATGATCAGAAATGTGTAGAAATAAAAAAATACTGAAACTTAGACAAAACCAGTTCTGTAATTCTATGCAGCCAGTTACACTTCTATTCAGAAAGTACCAAATGACTTCCAGGCCATTAAATATATCTGACAATATATCATGTTTTTCTTTCAACCAGTTTTAAATTTGGTTCATTTTTGTAAAAGCTCCCCTCAACCCTTGGCTACTTATTTATCTGTGCTGTAAAGATAGAGATTTTAAAAAACATTATGTTTTGTCTAAAAAGCTTGAGTTGTAGAGGATGGAAAGACATTAAATGCAAAGTTCAACTTGAGGACATAAAAGAAACCACTGTAATTATAAGGTTGAAATTGAAATAAATTCATGCTTTTCCAAAGCATAATAGGTATCACATGATATGGCTTGACACGAGAGACAGCACTGCTTGTCATCACTTCCAGGTAAAACAGATCCTTAGTGTAGATGCTGAGTTGTCCTATGGTTGTGTATGTCACCTTGCATAATACAGACCTATTGATTCAAGCTCTGTGACCACCACTGTCATCACTAAAGATACCTGCCAATGAAGTTCAAAGCTCAGTCTAGTTTTCCCACAAAACATTAATTTCGTCTGGAATTTCTCCGAAGGTTTTAAGGTGGAAAAAAACCCCTTGCAATAAACTTAGATCTTATGCTTGGAGCCATTGAATTCACAAAGGAGTGTCCTGGTGTCCAATCTGGCAGTTAGTACCTTGAGGCACCTCACAATCATTCTGTAATTCACAGAGCAGAGCAAGGCATCTACATGAAAGAACTTCACAATGGGATACATGATGTCCAGCATAGTAGGAGAGGAAAGTCTGTACCAGGCAGGGATGGTCTGGACTGCTTCCTCAGAATAAGTGTTGGCCTGTGGCCTTGGTCACTCTTTAAGACTGGAATTCTTAGACAGAAATCCATTTATATGTTTAGATACCTGAAAAAAAGCAGGGAAAAGGCACATCATTTTCATTACAGCCCAGCAGTTAGACTGAGTGATCAGGGTTCTTGGTCCTCCTTTTCTGAACTCAGAAGCGCATACACTGCACCACTGAATTGCATTTACTTTCTATCCCTCCTGCTAATGGATGGGCATATTTTATGGCCTAATGAAGAAAAAAGAGTCTTGCATATGGGGTCTGGTAATGAGCACATTCTCCTGGAAAGGGCAGGCCTGGATTTCAGTTTCATCTGTCAATGCAGTTTATGCCAAAGACTTTTTAATTCAGAGTAGCTAAACAACCCCCAAAGAAGAGAGCATAGCAACCATGTCTTTGATACAGTCCAGCAGTTTTCTCCCTAGTACTTTGCTGAGATCATGAGAAGATTTGTCTTTGTATCTTCTATTTTGTCTGCAAAATGATCTTGGACCCATTTGGACTTCTCTATGGTATAAGAATTTATATTTCTTACATTAATGACATTTCTCCCAATGTTATTAAGTCAACACACAAATCAGAAAGTCTTCTGTGTCAAAACTGATCAAGTTACCTTTCTTTTTTCTTTCATATTTATTTCAGCTTCTCATTCTAGAGTCAGCACTTACAACATGAATCAAATTACATATACATACAGACCTTGCTTGAAAAATTGGCCCAGAAATTCTCTTTGAGTTCAAGGCACAAAGTACACAGATTCTTTTCTGGGAGTGTTTTTAACAAAAATACTACAATTGTCAACAACAAAAACTGAGAACTTATGTGTAATCTCAAACGCAAGATCTTTATGAATAGAAAAGCTAATTCCCTAAGCACTTAAGATCTGATTTTGCTAAGACATTACATACTTCAACACCTAAAATTACGTACATCAATATTTTTGAAATAAAATACTAACACACTTACTTACATGCATCATGCAGTGTAATAGGCTTATATTTGTACTACCAGTAGTTTGAGATATCAGAATGTCATGATTATGTCATAAAAATTTAAACAAACTATTAGGGCTTTTTAAATTTAGTATCTATTTATTCTTATTGTATCAGTTCACTCACAAGCTGGTATAAAATTTGCGGTATTCTGCAATGCATGGAGAAGCACAGCAGCATTTGACAGGACTCACTTGTGCTGTGTACATGCAAGGAGCCATGTTAATGCTAATGATTCCACTGCTCGAGTTACCTTTGGACATATTTTGTCTTTTAAGTAATCAATGATATTTCTTCAATAAAGCAGGGATTAATTTTGTTTTGTTATTTAATTTTTATTTTAGTGTGCTTTATCTCTTGAAACGCTATTGTGGGCAGCTGAGGCCACACAGGCTGGCAATTACTTCACAAGCTCAGTTTGCCAAAAAGTTTCATACTTATTCTCTAGTACCTGCCACCTGCCAGAAATTGTTTGCTATGCAAGTGGTGAAATATTATTTTACTGATTGGTTTGGACCCAGTTCATTTTCACTCTGGTTTTTGTCTTGATAACAGTGTGTAGAAAATGTAAGTTAAACCCTTCAGGTGGTTAACCAGCTTGATAGTCCAGACAGTAACATGCTGCAAGTTATTTCCTTATTCTGTTATTTCTATTATTTCTGTGCTTTTTATGGCAAGTAGATCTCTTAATCTTGAAAAATAAGAATGTAGAAAAACGAGTCATCCATGATGACTCCATGAAACTGAATGTGCTTGAACTTGCTCAAATAGAAAGAGGGGTTTTTTTATTTAAATTTAAAGTTGAGCGAATGTGCATACTTTTGGAAGTATCTGCTTTAGTGCTTCTATGGCATTAACATTTAGGAGACGAAGATGGGAAAAGAACACTATAACTTACAACATTTATTTATTTTATACTGTCTGTTTCTACCAGCAAAAGAAATTCTCAAAAAGTGATGGAAAAAATAATAATTAATGAAGCAAGGCTGTGCCCAGCCCACTAATGCATTTCAAGCAGGGCACGTGTTCATTCTCAGAGCCTGAAATAACAAGGAATGAAATGTGACGCTCTAAAACCTAAGGGTTTGAAAATGAAAGTGAGAAAATTTTTCCATGACTCTGGTTTGCAACACTCAAGCTTTCACTACAAGCTTGTTCAAATTATGTCAGATTTTCCTGCAGTTGGAATTACACAATTGCCATCAGATGGCTGTAAGTTGCAGGATTCCTAATAGCGCCATATCAGGGGAATTCTCAAAAAAAAAAAAGTCAAGCTGTTTTTTCCACATGTGATGTGTTGACCCTGGCCAGCAACTAAGTACTTGCCAGTTGCTCATTCCCCCCCATGGTGGGATGCGGGGGAGAATAAGAAGAGCAAAAGTGAGAAAAAATCATGGGTCAAGATAAAGACACTTTAATACATGAGGGAAGAAAAGGAGGAAAAAAAAAACAAGTGATGCAAAGGCAAGCGCTCAACACCTCCCACCAGCAGACTGATGCCCAGCCAGTCTCCAAGCAACAACTTCTTTGGAAGGACTAGACAGAGACAGGATCTTCACCCAGAGTCTTAAATGAAAAATGAGGTTTCTGTGGAGATGCTGCAGTAAAGACAAGCAGCTTGAGTTTGATAAGGGAGAAGGATAAGCAAGTGAAAGAGTGTGACATGATCACAGCAGAAAAAGTCTTTTATTGCATAATTCAGAATGGAACTGACATGATCATATTCATCAAGAAGGAGAAGAGAAAATGCAAGATGGTTTGAGTTTGGAGGAGTTGCATGCTTTAGTTGGAGGTTTAGACAGGAAAGTTCTTAATCATATGTTGTCTGATAGAGATTAATATTTGGGCAAAGCCTAGGCAGAAAGACCTACAGAAGTCTGTGAGCTGGAGGGGACTAGTAGGCTATGGATTGGAAAAAATAGTAGTGGAAATATTATCAAAGGAAGGTGTGGCGAGGGAGATAATGAAACTATTTTCACTACTTCCCTGAGTTGCTCTTAGTCTAGAGAGAAGCTGATTAGTCTAGAATACACATCTGGGAGTCACTGATATTAACAAAATCATTGTATTTGGTTTTGTGATGAGGTTGCAGAGAAATGGGTCACAGGGGAGGATGAACAGAGAAGCAGGTCAAAGAAGATGCAGGAGAAGTACTGGTTCTGAGATCTGGCTAACAACCATTAGAGGCTGTAGTAAGAGCAGCTTTATTTTATGTAAAAGATAAAAGAAGATTTGGGAGGGATGTAGTGTACATCTGACAGAGAGACTGTCAGCAATTATAAACAACATGTTGAGTTGACTTAGAGAGACAAACAGAAAAAGAAAGACAAATAGCTGAAGTATTAGCAGATGATGAAATCTGAAAATGTGTTTCAAGTACAAAAGTATTTCACAATAAACAGTTCATCAGATAAATAATTATTTCTAGTTTTCTCAAACTTAGGCAGATTTAAGTATTATGATACTCTGATGAATTCTTCAGGCTGCATATCCTTCATGACCTGTGCTCCTCTGCTTCTTTCACTACTTCATGTCTCTGAGTGCTTTCAGATCTGGTCAGTACCTTTTACAATGAACGTGCACAAGAGGAAAATTTTGGATGTGTCTATTGAACCTATTAATAGAGTCATAGAATGGTTTGGGTTGGAAGGGACCTTAAAGATCATCTTCATGTATGTAATTGTTTTTATTACTATTTTGCTGTGTCCCAAAACTCTAATAACACTCCCTTCATTGTGGAAATATTAGCCTCATAGCTAGAAAATTAGGTTCTTCAGGGAGATGATTTCTGCTTTCATATTGAAATCTGAACTTTGTGGAAAACTTTTCTTACTGAAAAATGAATAACAATGACAATGACCATTTTTATTAGAAATTGAGAAAAAATAATAATTCTCCTGCAGTACCTTAGCCAGCCAATGATATGCCTATTCTCTTAGTACTATCTTCCAGGACAGTACAGAAAATGATGAGTTGGGAGTTTTCAAAATTTGGAATTATTTAAGACCTTGGGTTTTTAAAAAATTGTTTCTATTGTTTCTTATAGAACACATTTTAACACATAATTTTTTGTGTTTTTTGTATTTAAAGTATTACTATGTGATGCAGCTATAGCTTTAGTCATATAGAGATATCACAAAACTGTGGTTTCTAAGAGATGTAGTTGTTACTGATGGGTTATAGGAAATGCTTAAACATGAGCTCCTCTTCATTAACCTTTCCTATTTTTTCTTTTCATATTTGAGAGTGATTTGAGAGTGGCAGAAACGACTTTGCATGTGGATTTCTCTAACTATGGTGCCAGTATGTGTGCCTCTGCATGCTGGAACAACATCCTCTGCTGCCATTTCGCACAAAGTTAATGATGCTAGATGAATCGGACACTGGTTGTCAGTGGTTGTGCTATACCACAGTCCTACTGAAAAAAATCCAGAGAAGAATAATGACAATCAAGCATGAGAAACCTCAAAACCATTCACAAAAATGAAGTTACCACCCCCAGGAAACACAATTCACATTGAGCCAGTTAGGCTGTCTTGGGAAAGTGAGTAGCAAACACAACATCCACATTTCTCAGCACATACTTGGCTCTGTCTTTCAGGACAGATATAGGAACATATCAGGGCCACATCCAGTCATCCTATGAATACAGAGGTTTGAGGATATGCTACTGTAACCTTGATCAAAAGTACATGTGCCACATGTGCCACTGTTCCTGTCACCTTGCTAATAGATAATGTAGCTATAAATTATGTGTGGTTTGGTTTGTTTTTCAGCAAAGACAGTTATGTTAATCAAACTGCATGACCTCTACTTCTCCTGGGGCAGGCACTGAAGATGTCAACAAAGCTGTGCTTAAATTAAGCCCCTAAGTTAGACTGATTGATGTCATCTTAGAAAATCATACACAGAAATAACAGGTTTTTTTTTAAAAAAATGGCCTGAAATTGGCATATGAACCTATGAAAAACAGGTTAGGTCACAGCCAGTGTCATTCTTTGTCTAAAGGGTAAACTACTGTAAACTAGAAGATGACTGAATAAAATTATAGCTTTGCAGGAATATACACCTTCATCTACCCTTTCCACAAACAGAGGTTGCTTTTCTTCCTTCACATCTTGGTAAGCATATGGGTCTAACCTTTCATTAGCATGAAACTTTCTGAATACAACAAATCATAGTAACACGAGGTCCTGTCAGTTTATTTGCATTAATTATAAGAGGAAGTTGGTAGTGGAGGGAAGAAATAAACCCAAGTTTCCTAGGCCTCATTCAGCAAATAAATTACAGAAACCTTCTTCTAAAGTAATGCAATTCAGCTGTAATTTATTTGTACATCTTTCTGACAAATCACATACTAGAATCATTTTATAAAATTGAAATGTACAATTACTGGGAGAGATTTAAAAATTATAGCAATAAGTGAGAAATTAAGAGGTGCTGTTAAAACTTTCAATGAAAAAATTCTTAACTGGAACATAATTAAAAAATACACTCCATCAGAAAGCTGATTAAAACCTAACAATACTAATCATCAATAACTGCTGCTGTTGCGACAGTTATACTCTTAAATGGGATCCTTTTGATTGCTTTAGCATTGATGTGAAGTTACTATATATGTTCTTTTTCGTACAGGTTATGTCTGCTTCTTAACCAAAGTGCTATTGTCCTGCAGTTGTAACACGTGAAATATTTTACTAATGCTTCAGTTACGGAGTGGATTGGATGATATGCCAGGGTCTTTTTTTTGATAAAGTGTCTGAAAGTGCTTTCAAGGTGCAGGTTGGATCACTGAGCATGTCCTCCCAGTCCTGTTTGGCTGATTTGCTTATGAAGCATCTCCCTGACTTGGGGTCACCAATAGTGCAATAGCTCTCAGTATAACAAAAGGACTTGTGTAGCAGCCAACACATATTTGTCAAGCACAGATTTTGTCAAATTAATCTAATTCCTTTCTATGACAGGATAACAGGACAGAGGCAACAGAGGAGAAGCAGTAGTGTCATACATCCTGACCTTAATGGGGTGTTTGATACTCTCTCAGGTGTCATGCTCGTAGCCACACCAGGGAGCTATGGTCTTGATGAAACTACTGTTGTATATGATCTTTCTGGATAAACGTACCCACAGAGTAGCTGAGAATGACTTGCTGCCAGGATGGAGGGATGTAACAGGTGGAGTTCACTAAGGTTTCACTTGGGCCTCAGTCCAAGCCTGCTCAATGTATTAAGTAATAGGTGATATAACATGGGCCAAGCCTATTAAATTTACAGAATGTGAAGCTGGGAGTGCATTGGGAAACATTAAATATCACTGAACTGGCAACAGCACTCTGGAGAGATCTGTGGACCATTTCAGTTAACCACCGCAGCCTTTGTGTGCTTACTTAAGTTGCATTGGTCTCCAAACATTGTCTGTCCTCCATTTTCTCTGGCAAAGAAGCAAAAAGCAGAGCTGGATCAGGAAATTGTAATCTTAAATTGTAGACAGATGTCAGGAAAACCCTCTAGGATTAGGGACACTAAAGGTCTGGAGCAGACTGCCTAGAGCTTGCATCTTTGTCACTGGTTAGAGATGGCTGAACCTGGCAGGATGGAGGTCCCAGCTGATCCCTCCTGTCCTGGCCCCACAGACTTGAGAATGCTACGGGTCCCTGCCCAGTTCCACTTAGCAGTGTGGCTTGGCTTGTGTTCTCAGTAAGTACACACACAGAGCATACACATGCCTGGTCACACAGATCCACCGCAGCCAGAGTAGTCCTCGTATTAGTACCCATGCAGACACCAGCAGCACTCACACAAACATGAAGAGTGCACATGGCCTCATCCTGCTCCTCCCTTCCTGACAGGAGAGGATTAAAACTCCCAATAATGGATATATACATAAATAATATATGGCTCTTCAGCAGCTGGCCTTAGGTGTTCAGTCTCTCTCGTTGCTGGCCCTCAGATCCTGGTCTCCTCCTGTTGCTGGCCCATGGATCTATGAGTCCTTGAGGGCCCGCTCCAGCCACTGGCACTCAGACCTTGTGTCCTACTCACTATGTAGTTTGCTAATCTGCTCACATGCACATAATAGAGAGTGTACCCACATGAAAAACACATTAATGAGTGAAGGACAGACCGCAGAGATCACATGCAGGCTCAGTCAGACAGGTGTACTGAGCAGCAGCCTGTTTACACTTCACTGATCCCTCTTATCCCCTTCTCCCTTTATTGTCTCATACTTTTTCCCCCTTGGTCCACCCTCATCCCTCTCTTTCCTCACTTTTCCCCCTAAACATCCCATAACTCTTTCACATTTCATCCACCCCATTTAACCACCCCTTAAGTTTTACACAATTCCAAAATTTGTTGGGACAGTAGTCCCAACACCCCACAATAATCCCCATCCTCCTGGAGGCAATAACCTCCTTTTGTCTGATAGTGTTCCTCTCAATGTCTTTCCCACCAATCCTATCACTTTCCTTTGGTGGTCCTAGGAGTAGCCAAGTCAAGATGCTCTGTTTGTCCTGAAGAGGTTAGTGATCTCCCCCTGTCCTGTCTGTCATTGCTCTCCCAATCCTCTCTGAGTCTGTGTTCACTGTGGTTAGCCTTTCATCACATCAACTAACATAGGTATTTAAGGCAAGTTTTGATAACTGTCAAGAATGTATCATAATTGTCAGTTTCTGTTCAGGAGGACTAGACTTCATCCTGGAGTTCACTCAAGGCCTGTTTACAAGCAATGTTATCAGACAGCTTTAGCAGGGAAGCAAAATATAATCGTATCTTACTTTTAAACGGGTTTTCTAATTTCAAGCTTTGTAAAGAATGCAATACATTATCAAAAGCCCAGTCACTGGTTTTTCGGTTTGGGTTTTTTTTTTTGTGTGTGTGTGTTTGCTTGTTTGTTATTTTTTTTCCACAGTAAAAAGTGTTCTCTAAACTAAATGACAAGTCATAGATCTGTGCCACTAATTCCATGATTCCCACATGCTGTATAGATAAATGGTAGACTTACAATAAATGAATGGACTTTTGTCAACTTTGCAGAGTTTTTTGTCCCCTGCATCCTAAGAGTCAAACAAAAATGGGAAAATGAAAATTTACAAGAAGAATCTGCAACTTTAATGCCTTAACATTTGCGTTTATTCCTTAAAATATCAATGAAAAAAATGTCTGCACTGAATTAAAAACTCAGAACTGACTTGGTTGAATAAGAGACAAGAAAAGCTAATCCATCCTAAGTTTCAAGCGTTTACCCTAAGCCATAGCCATTCTCAAGTTAAAGGAAAAAGCAATTATTTCAGTACTTCTTTACACAGTTTGGAGCTTTACCTATACCGTTCAACTCGTGTCACAGTCTCCTATTAATTTGGTGACTAGATATTTTGAAGATATCCACAATAATCCATAAAATCTTTACAGGAAGAGAAATGTACCTACGAAGCTTTTTAAGCTGTAAGATTTTCAACACTTCCTTTTAAAGGACTATTCCAACAATTCTTTTCCAAGAATTTTACAAAATATTCCCAGTACCTTTAAAAAGAAAAGGCATGGTATTCTAATTACATTGTTAATGGGAAGTGCATTTAAACTACGATCCCTGTTATCACAGTAGTTACAAAATAGCTTGAAGAAAAGAGAAAGAGCAAGGGAGGACTAGAGCACGTACTTCCTTAGTTTTCTCTTCTTTCTAAACTAAAATAGCTGAAGAACACAGCATCTGGTTTAGATTGCCACAGTATTTCAGTGAAAATAATGAATACTGTCTTAAAGAACAGGGAAATAAACGTCAGGTCTACATTTCATTGGCACAGGAATTCCTGAATACAGTGTTTGGAAGTTTACAAGGCTAACAGGAAAACCCAAGGTTACAATTCGTTATTATTCATAGAAAGAAAATTGCACATTTTGCTTTTGTTTTTAATTATTGTAATAGCTAATAGAGAAAAAGGCAAGATTTACCTGAAGGGAAGATTATTCCATTCTTCCAGTGTAATAATTTACAGCGAAGTTTCAATATCTCTTTTTCACAACCATCATGAAGTGGCTACCCTATCAGATAAAATATTGGATTAGATGGACCTTGGGCCTGTCTAGTTTAGCAATTTCCAGGTTTTTCAGTCCTTGAAAAAATCCAGTCAAAATGTGTCACTTATGACACTCTCAGATGTCTTGCTCTCAAAAAGTAGAAGACAAAAAAAAAAAAAAAAAGTGCTGATACTTACCAAGCTAAAAAGAATATGCAGGCTTTATAAAGGAAAACAAATGAAGGAAGGAAGACACATTTTAAAAAGCTCCTTAATGCTTTCCAAAAAATGTTGTGCTTGAGTGCAGATAATAGTGTATCCACTTCCTAGAAAGTTGTAATAAATTGCTGCATTACTTGAATCCCTTCAGCAAAGTTTTATTCACCTAAATTTCAAGAAAGAAATTGGTTTTGAATATATTAGGTAGAAAAATTAGAATTATTGCTATTGTTCTAATTTATCTATTTATTGTACTGTTAATTTTAAGAGGTAAGGAACTAAATAGAGAATGTCCTAATGAGTTTCTCGAGCAGCCATCCATTCTATCTTCTCTGTTCATTGTGTCAGGTCCTGGCCTGGTTGCTAGTGGTAAATTCTTTTCTGTCTTGTCTCTACCAAAGATGGGGGAGTGAGGAGAGCTGATACCAAAGTGTCTTTACCAATCTTATACCAGAAGACTGTATCTCTTTGACAATAATAGAGGCAGTCTGTTAGATTATTGCTCTTTTCTTCATCTTGGTAATTGCTATGACGTACTAGCCAGTAAATTTTACATTAGCCATTGCAGATGAGGCAGATGAGCAATACTGAGAAACAGTCTAGTTTCCAGTTCAGAAGAATACTTTTTTTTTGCCAGAATATTAATAGGATCCACTGAGAAGATCTATTAAAAATTGTTCACTACTTCATGGATTTTGAATTATTCTTTAATTTAAATCAAAAAATGTTGCTATTTTCCTTTTCCAAAATTTATAAAATGTTTCCTTTTGCATATCATGCACATCTGCTCAGTCATGCAAAGTACCTTACAGGATCAGCATTTATTCAACAAATCATAGTGACCTTAGTAAATGTAAATAGTTCATATATTCCATGCGGGTGAATGTGTCTTTGACAGCTGTCACACATATCCCCTCTGTCCACAGTTTTCAATTCTTTATATTTATTATGACTTGCAAAAGATAACAAGTCCTAAAATCCACTTTTTAGCCTAGAAATCCATATATTGACATATACACACATACCGAGCACCATAAACATACACTGTTTTTTAAAGGAGTCTTTCCTTGCTGGCATCCTGATGCAGAGAAACTAATAGATTATTTCCTTTTCCCACTATATTTTCTAAGAATCTGTGTTTACACACATTCCAAGTCCTACCTCCAGAATTTATTTGTTCATCCAAGATATGGAAAATTTCAGAATAGTCATGTTTTGGTGAAAGAACAGTGGAGAAAGCCTGAATTAATGCTGCTGTAGCAATATTCCCCTCTGCAGTATTTGGGGGAGATGGAAAGAATTCAGCTAGCTAGTCTGATTGCTAGTGCCACTGTGACAAACTTGGCAAAGTTTGGTGGGGTTTGGTCTCAAAAAGGTTCACCAGAAAGCTTCAACTGAAAGCTTTTTGTTCAATATTTAAAAGTGGCCTTCAAACCTGTGCTGTTTAGTGGAGGTAAACCATAATAGGCAGTAGACTTAATTTCCTTACATCTCTGGAAGTCACAACCAAAACTCGTACTTAAACATCCTATTTTAATCCCCACAGAAATAATTTCTATGCTTCTAAGTTACCACCTGCTGCAGCCAGTAATGGTTTTCTGGTGAAACCTGGCAGGCTTTCAGAGGCCCCCTCAGCTCACATCACCTTTTGGACGCTGCTGTGCTTCAGAACTCTTACAGACTCAGGCAGCGTCAGCTCAGCCTGCCCAGTGCAGACGTGCACCTCTTATGCTGATATGGTCTCTAACCAGAATCGATTTTGGCAAAAGCAACCACAGCAATTGTCTGTGGTCAAAAGCCAAGCTGAGGCCCTACAAAGGTAAGTTAGGTACTCGAGCAAGTAGTATAAGGTGCATGTGAGGGCACAGGTTACCCCCCACCTACCTTAGCTCCACCTGGCACTTTTATGAACCTAATGGTGTTCAACTTCTGACTCTTAAAGCAATATAAATACCACCCTGTGCATGAATACCTTTTCATTTTTCAGAGAAGAGTAAAAAGTTCAAAGTGCAGTCTCATCTCCAGATCTTGCACTGCAGGTCCTCATCTTTGATAATAAATGTGTGATGCATGATTTCCACCTCTCTTCAAATAGTATTTCAGGGACCACCTACTATACACCCAACATCTTGGATAAATGAGGTTCCTTCATCATTTCCTTTTGCAGTCTGTGCTCTATTGGGAAAGCTGCTGAAAGAGCTCCTTGCTCTCTTGCTCCCACCCCTCCTCCACATCTATCAGAGTCATATGGCTTCTGGTAGAAACCCAAAAGGAAATAAAGTCATATTTCTGATCAGAGCCAAAACATTGTTTTAGAATAACAGCTGTCAAAACCTGGCCAAAAAGCTTCATTTTAACTGTGTATAAAGTTTCACTCTTTAGTGTGTACAGTGATTTGTAAAAGGGTCAGTGGCATTGTCTAAGACCATAAGGAAGCACTGCTGAAAGTATTTAAAAATTTGGGGGGAGGGGGGAGAGGGGGAGGGGAAATCCTTGTCAATCAGCTTTTCAACCATTCAATGATTTTTTCTCCTTTCAGGAGTAAAATGTGCTCAGGACAATAGTCTTTGGGTGTACATGCAATTAAGGATGGGGGAACACGCTGCGCATCAGGCCTGAACTGGAAAGAGAAAAGATTTCAAGCCATGAGTTTTGTTAAGGTACACTTCAGAATTGTTTCTGTTAAAAGACAATAAGGGTATTGTCTCCTCCTCCTCCCCCTCTGCAGGCACTCTAGACTATTCTCTTCTACTTTGTTCAAAAACATTACCAATCCACATCACATTAAAGGAATCATTGTTAGGTTGTGTACTCTTAATTCTCTTTCCAGACTGATTTTCCCAGCCATCACATGTAGCTGGCACTTTTCTCCATGATGTGGTCTATATACCCCCTTCCAAAGCTCCTAGCCAAATGGACAGCCTTCTTCGGGAAGAGACCACAGCTGCCTGGCCCTCACTGCTGAGACGTGCGCTGGAGCATGGCTGGCACAGCTGTGCTGAGTTTATTCACAGGCAAATGAGAGAAAAGGGCTCTTCTGGATGCAAAAAGACAGAGAAAGGGCTATCAGCAGACAGAGGGTAACATCCAGAGGAAGCTGGGACTACCTCCATATTTTGTTGACTTGACTGGAGTCAGTGATTTTTTGGTTGTTTGTTTCTTGAAGGCTGAAAGTAACAAGAAGAATCCAGGGAATACTTGTATCCAAGCTTTGACAAGACCAAGTTTTGAACCAGTGTTTTCACAGCCTATAGCCACAAGGTCTCAAGACTCATAAGGAAGTTTTCTGTTCACCAACCTTGCTTTAACTGCATATCACACACCATAGAAGTCTTCTTCATTGCCCAAAGTGAAGAGCTCCCCCTTACAGTATAACACTACTACAGGAAATGCCCATGAAAATCTGATCTTTGGAAGTTCTTGTTTATTGGTTCTTGTGGTTGGTTTATACCACTGAGACTTTTCTGCAAAGTTATATTGGCAAAATCCTACAGAAGGCTTCTTTGGGATAGCAGCGTTAAGATGTTTTCCTACATTTTGCATTTTCAGTGCAAATTTATTCTTAAAAAAACACTAGCAGTGAAATTTTGGTCAAAAATCCAAGCCAAAAATCTATACCAGCAACATTTTATAATGGAGACCTGCCTGTGGTTGTTTTCCTTCAAATGGGACGAGCTACAAGGTAATGTAGTAACTGCTAATGCTGCAAACTCAAATCTGAGAATCTGAAAGTCAAGTTGAACTTGTGTTTTCTAATGCTTAATCATCCACTTACAGTTGAAAGAAAAAAAACACAGCTCAAAACACTTCATCTCTCCAACAGCAAAGTAAATGCAGTTGTCTTAAGTGGACTTCCTCAGCACGTAATTGCTCAAAATTTTGTAAACAAGCCAGTTGTTGCCATACAAGATGGAAAAGACTGCAGCTCTGTTATGCTCTTTCTGCTGTGCTAAAAGGCTTTAACAAGACATTAAATTTGTTTCTGTCAGCTAATAATCTGAAGCAGATGCAATTCTAAGTACACAATTTTATTATATGCAAAGGGTAGAGCTCTTGAATGCGAAGACACTACTTTTACAGCCAATTTTTAAAGGCAATGTGATGTTTTTATTTTTTTGGAAGAGACTGATTGGCTGTGGTGACTGATAAAACCACATTTTTTATATTTCTCATTTTTTATAACAGTCAAAAAAATAAAGATTTCTCAAACTGCTTTGTGCAACAAAATGAAACTTAATTAAGAAGTTGTCAGAGAAGTTCCAGCTAGTCAGAAAAGTATTTTCCCTATAAAACATAGGAAGTAAAAAATTCTCAAGTTTTCGACCCCAATTTTCCATTAGAAATTCTCTCTCATCTTTTCAACAAAATGATATCTCAGAAGCAAAGGGAGTTTTACAGATTTATCAATATCTGATAAAAAAAAATTTAAAAATTCAGTTGAATTTAAAAGAAAAGAAAGCACACATTAGGTGGTTAAATAAGGTCTGCATGAGGCATTTGGTAGATGAATTCTTTTTTGACACATCTAAATTTAATCAAGTGTAGAAGGTCTTAAGCTCTGTATATTTCATCAAAACCCACCATTTATATTTTGTTTTGTTTTGCTTTGTTCTTTTTTCACTTAAATGGACTTTGCTAAAGCAACCATATTGAAAAAGCGGAATAATCTTTTTGGCATAGCAAATAATTTCAACAGTCTGCCTGTAAATTGCCTGAGTGAACTGAATCCAAGTCAAGTAAAGTTCACAGCAAAAAACAGTATGATAAACATTCACCAATAACTTTATTGTCCAAAGACTGGTTGTACAGTTAAAGATCCTCTGAAAATTCAGGTGCTATTCCAACAGTGTGGCCAAACCCCTATGGATTAAACAGGACAGATAGGGAAATCAGCACATCAAATCAGGACAAGGATTAGATTTCTGTCTCTAACACAGTCACTGACTTGTTGGAGTGACACCATCAGTGCCAAAGCCCAGGGAACAGGAAGAGTACTGTGAGTGGACTAGAGCGCTGTGTGCTCTTACTGACTATACGGAGCAAAATACTCCCTATCTGCCTATGTGTTATTTTTCTCCTCATCTAGTTTTCTGCCTTCTTTGTTGTGTTGATGACATATTTCAAGAAAAGTGTAAAAAAAAAAAAAAGAATAGAGGAGAGGAGACTGCATCAGTGTAAAGGAGGGACATTAATTTGTGGCAGAGGGTAGAAGAACACAGTTAAGGTCAAGGGGAAAATATCTTCTTCAGCTGGGTTTGTTGTCAGATAAAATCTACATGGAACTACACTTCTGAGCCTTGGTCCCACGATGTGAAGCATTTTAGTGGCAATGCTGCCTTAAGGACTCTCTGCTCTTCAGTTTAATTTATGTCCTATAATGCAATAATAAGTATTAAGACTAGGTTGAAAGCAAAACTTTTTTTAGCCCAAGTCATCTCACTGGTTTTATGTCTGTGCTGCTGAGGAGAGAATGGAGAAGATGATAGGAATCATAGGTGAGGCAAAAGGGAAGAGGAATGGATGGGCAGTCCTTACTCAGGCTCTTCCCTTTCTGCCATGGAAACCTCTACGGACACTGTCAACAGGAATGGCACATCTATCTGAAATCAGGTAAAAGACATGTTTTTAAAAGAAGCTGGCTAAATTGAGTTTACTTATATCTCTGAAATGGCAGCATACATCTAACAGAAGCGCAGCTTAGCACCTTTAAAATAATATTATTTGAATATATTGTAAACTCAGTAAACAGCAAAAAAAAAGACTTTCTTTCTCAAGATTTAGACCTTTCTCAAGACCTTAGTATAAACAATTTTTAAAACACCTGTAATTCATGAATACAAAACCTTGTGTAGCTTTCAGTGGTCTTGAATTTATTGTCAACTCTTTGGATTAAAGTCTACAAAGCAGACAGCCACTGGGAAATGTTGCTAGTATTCTACATCTAGGGTAACACAGTTCAGCTGTTCGTGCTCTCTGAAGCAAAGGTAAATAAAAATGTGTTTCCCTGTGGTGCCCCCAATGTTTGAGAGGCTTGAAACAATTAAACTGTGATCTCGGTAGGTATTATTACTCATATGATTATTGTCTCAATGCAGTTCCTTGTAAATCTTAAATATAGTTCAGTTAAATATACTTAAATTGACTTAATTCCATACAATCAGCAGAGATATTTCTGATCTAGAAGAAGGTACTTGTGTTGATGGGCATCTTTTTAGTGAATAGCATTTGTTTATTTCCAAACCCACATGTTTATATAAAGGCTATGAACAGATGAGCTCATTGCTCACAGAAACAAAACAGATGAACTGCTCTGCAAAACATACCAGCAAACACTTTAAAAAAACAGTATTCCTAAAGTTGCATTCCTAAATTCAAATAAGTGGTCTGGTTTCCAACAGAAGTCATTGAGTGTTTAATAGTCTTTTCTCTAATCATAAGCTTAATTTATTTATTTCTGGAGTGGATTTTGTAGCTTGATTTTTAGCTTGTCTTTTTTAAGTTGATAACCAGGTTTTGCTATTTGCCTCAAAAACCTCACAGAGAAGAAACTCGTCCATACAATTGATTTACTCTCACAACAAAATTATTCTATCTAGATTAATGTTAAAGGCCCTGAGTAGTACAAGAAGATCTAAATCTTGTACCAAGAGAAAATGAAATGCAACCTCCACGCCAGGTTCCAGCATCTTGTTGCCACTCACAGTGGGCATGAATTTCATCATTATAGATCTTGCTACAAATAGGAGATTTTTGGTAGGCTTAATGCAGTTACCTGCATTTGCTATTGTGTTGTAACTATTACGTAAACTGCAGAATTGTTAAGCTTTCTTAGTAGTTGGTGTTCACTGCCTTGGAAGTATGACGAGTAGAGAAGAAAAATTTTTATGTTATTTATTTTTCTATTCTATTATCAATTATAGGAGAGTAGTGCACAACTGTAGAATTCAGGCCTTGGTTTTCAAGGACTTTTTATACAGGTTCAGGAGACACACAACAGTTCTCTTCAATTGCTCTGGGTAATCATGTTCCCAGGAATTCAGATCAATTCAAGGGAAACAAAACACTGAAAAATAGGGATATGCAGAGGTGAAATATTAAGGTACTCTGATTAGGAAAACAAAACAAAATCATGCATCTTCTAAGAAAATGTTAGGATAAATTCTGAACTGAACTTCACTGACTGTGAAGAAAAGATCTGTGCATTGGACCAAGGGGATGTTTTGCTTTGTACACAGTGAGATGGAGAGGTCAGAAGACAGGCAGGGGAGAAGATGTGGGGAACTCTTTCCATGGAAAGCAGACAGAGAGCAAGGGGTGCCCTGACAGAGAAGCTTTCTGATTGCTTTGTTGTCAAATAAAACACAAGCTGTTTGAAAAGGTGGCGCCAACATGATCTGAATTGAATATCAAATTCAGGAGACACAGAGAAAATTCTCTTAAGCTTAGGTACTTCAAGTGCTTGAGAGCATTTCTTTTTGAATTGCAATTGTTAAAGAAAATTCCATAAAACAGTGCAAGCTAAAGTTTCTGAAATGTTTTTGTCTTCTTTTGGTTCATATAATAAACTACTGTCTGTGGGCTTCTGTTCTCCTAAGGAATTGCAGCAAATATTTTTTTAAGGAAAAAATTATTTTAAGGAAATATTATTTTAAGGAAAATTTGTTTCCTAATTCCAGAAAGAGAATCGTTAAAAACATCACCTGGCTACTCAGGCCCCCTAGAAGTAGACCAGACAGACTGTTGATTTTACAGCTCCAGTTTCAGGTCAGATGCCTGGGTTTGATTAGGATCATTAAAAAGCCATGCGGCCCTATTTGCAGGATCTAGGAGAAATGGCTCCCAGAAGCGACACCTCAGGGGCCACTAGGGGCAAGGTTAGTATAGCTTGGTTTGTGAGCCTGGTAGGTGCACATATTCCTGGTTCATCCTTCATTCTGGCTGCATACTCAGCATCTCTGAGGCACCCCATCTGTGGGAAAATGTGCTGATACGCAATGCCAGCACAATTCAGCATTAAGTACAACATTTATGGTCTCCTTCACGTGAAACCACAGCTGGCAGAGAAATGCTCACCTTTTCATAGTCACTCAGTGGTCAGAGTACTAATGCAACAAGCGGGCATTCAGCTTCCTCCAGAGCCTGAAGAGGTCCACATTCATATTTCTCAGGAGGATACAACATATCCCAGTTGATGGCAGAGGTGAGAAAGTGGGGGGCCTCCACTCTTGCTGCTGAAGGTAGGAAAATGTGCAGTCAGTAATGAAAGGGTTGTGAGAGCCCAGGACTGAATGCATGACACTGCAGCCCCTGGTTAAGGAGGTGTGTTTGAAAATGGGGAGGCTGGCATTTAGACTCTGCTCTGAATGTTGCTTATGCATTGCATCCAAAGACTGCTTAATGAAAAATCCTTGAGAACAGGGATCAGAATGTAGTCCCAGGACAGTGCCCTTTACACCAGGCAGCAGGAAACAGGCTCCCATTTGCTTGCTAGCTCGCTCTCTGTAACCCCATGAATCTTACATTTCAGACTTCAGGGTGATCCAGACATTTTATTGGTAGCATCCCCTGTAGGTTTCCAATGTGATCTTAAATGAGGTTGGAAGAAAGCAGCATGAATGCCTCTTAAGTTGTCCTGTGACCTTCTTGTCCTGTTATTTGGAGTCCAACTAAGCTAATTTATTGCTACCCAAAGCTAAAGATTAATTTTCTTTCCTCAGCAGAGTTTTTCTTCCAGCTCCAATCATTGCATAGTACATACTCAGGAGAACAGATTTAACTGATGCCCTGCATGTACGTGGTATCTTTCTCTGAGATGTTGTTGAAGCTGGGCTTTTATCTGTCAGTTTTCATCTATTATTTGGTAGTTAGGAGAGACATATGCAGGATTTCTTGTATAAATTATTGATTTTGTATTGGGTGAAAGTCTCATAACTGCATATGTATGTCTGAGACATTAAGCAAGATAGAGCTTTGCTGCTAGCTTTCCGCAGCAGATGTGAAGTCTCATGACAGGTGTATTTAAATTTTGACGCATAGCTTCAGCCAAATTGGTTGTTCTTTTGTGGGGTTCTACAATTATTATTTTGTTTGTAAAAGGATGAAAAAATATTATAATTTGTTGAAGTTAGGGGCCTTTTCCCTGAAACTAAACAGCCATGAAATTTAAAATCAAAGAGATTTTTTGGCCAGCACTTAATAGATATTTCATCAAGCTTATTTACAAGAAAGAACAGGAAAAGAAATCTACTTGCTTTTATATTTTCCCTCTTTATCCCAAAGCCCCGTAACCTACAGAGCAGTACTGCTTCAGCTTCTGAGCTCAAAGAGAGTGCAGTTTCCAGTTCAGTTGTGGCAGATCTGGCATAAAATACTGTGTAGGCTACTCACTGACTGCTTGGGAAAGGGGCAGGAAAGGCTGATGAAGCAACCTCCTTCTGTGATTTCCTGGCATCTTGTGGAAGTACTGATGAAAATAAGTTTTACACCTGAGAAATTTTACACCTTTGAAAATGGCCACCTGCACAAAACAAGCCCATTTTCACAGACTTTGTAGGGATGCTGGAACCTCCCCAGTGCTATGTGAATGTGGTTATGTGTCTCCTGGCAGAGAGCTGGTTTAAGCCAAATCAATTCAGAAAGCTCCTTAAGTGAGATGTGGCCTATCTACTTTAGCGTAGACATGCCCTAAAGGAGAATGTGCTGAACTAGAAAGATTATATTAACAAGATAAAATGCAGAAACAGAAGAAGGCTAAATTACTTGGGTTGAATGCTCTCTAGTCTGCCTTGACTAAACCATCAGTAGAGTTAACTGTTTGAATGTCAGACATCTTGAAGACTCACCACATTCCTGCCATTTTATTATCTTAATGTGACTAACACAAATGTTTTCATGATGTTTAATAGCAGGTTGTTTTTTTTTATTTACGTCTTTTGGAACGGGGCGGCTCTGGTACTAGAGCTGTTCTGTGCCACAGATAATAGATTATTCCTATGAAGAAAAAGAGTCTCAGTAGAGTAATGAATGAAATAACTGGCAATCTGGTGGTTAAGATGATTGCTCCAGTCATAACAGGACCAGACGTATGTCTTTATCAACTCTTTGACTCTTCTTGCTCTTTCTCAAGTTTTGGTTTGGTTTTTTTTGGTTTTTTTCCCTCTATGTAAATATGAGCGTGACTCATTTTCATCCCACAGAGGAACGAAAATGAATTTTGAAACCTTCAGAATTTCCAGGAAATAAATGTCTTGTTTTCAGGTCCCTCCCTTCTTCCAATCCTAATGGGAAAGCTGTACTTTCCCCATTAATAGTGACACAAATACCAGAAAAATATCTAGAAAACTGCATTCTAATTAATGCAGTTTTTTAATGAGACTTTTACATGTGTTTTCTATTCTGCATATATTTTCTGCCTCTCTGAAGTCATAGGGGCCTAAGATTGATTATAGAGAAAGGCAATGAAAAACTAATAGACTCAGTGGACGGTCCTTGAATAGACATATCAGGAGGTGTAAGAAACATGCATGTTTTAAATGTTTTGCTGCACATCAATACAACTACACATTACTTAAATTAGAAATTGTGTGATGCTAGGGTGATTTATTTCAGTTCCAGTCCCAGTATAGATTAGAAAAGACTGTAAAGTATAGTCTTTTAACTGATGTCCATGTGAAGACAGTCAAGTTTCAATTCTTTTTGTTATTATTCTGGTTACTTATAATTTGCATGCCAGTTTGTGTGGAACAAAGTGACTACTTGGATTCCAGGGCCCTCCTTGGAAAATGCTCCCTCAGAAGGCATGCTCAGACTAGGGGAGAAAGCTTCATGAAACTAAAACAAAAAGCCACACATTCACCAGAAAGAGATAACTTCTTCAGATGTACTCTGTAGGTGTACTCTGTACTCTGTAGAGCCATTTTGTGGGCTCTACTGCTACCAGGCTTTGTTCACATGATCATGCAATGAGCAGGTTTTGTTTTGCATTAATATTTTGAATAATCCTTTGCTCTGCTGCAAGCATCATGCAGTAAGTGTTCTTTTCTTATAGTCTAGCCCCCTTGAACAATACTCTAGGTCTCCAATTTTTTTCCTAACTGAAATTCCTGAGGTGGAATTGTGGGAACCATAATGGATTGTGTGATAACTCTCTGTCCTCTTGCTTAACAGGAATATCACATAGCAATTTTTACAGTAAGACCAGAACCTCTAGTTATTGAGAAGGGAAATCTGCTTTTATGCATCTCAGTGATTTTGAAAACCATGATTTTTATGAGATATATTTTATCTTTGTGTGTGTGTTTGTCTACTAGAACTGCAGCATTTTATTCATGTTCAAAGAAAGAAATCTGACCTATTTTTTTCTCAACCTGTGAAATTTTCTACAGAACATTTGGCTTGGAATAAAAGCTTTATGGTAGTTTAAGAACCAAGTTTTTTCCAAACTGAAATAGCATTATGCCTGGACCTCATCAAATTTAATATGTAGGAAAAAAAAATACAGTGAATGATACAGCTGTCTGACCATTTTGGGGAAAAAAGTGATAATGAGCGCTACTTTGGCATTGAAGGAAACTCTGGAGTATTGATGTATCTTTCTATGAAGGACAAAGCTTCAATCTAGCCAATAGGGTACTCTTCTGAGATGTTTTGACACACAATTATCTAAGTAAAAGAAAATAATAATAGTAGCAAATGAATTAACAAACAGCAGAAGGCTATCATATTCCCCAGGCGTTCCATGCATTGTAGTTCCTAATTACCAGTGAATGTACAATAATGATATCTCTACTTTTAACCTGTGGTTGTCCCTAAGTACTTTATCATTATTATGGACTGGTCTCCTGTTTTCTTGTATGTATTGTAATCATGTATAGGGGTAGCAATTATTTTTATCAAGTGTAACACTTGTATAAGAGACAGTCCTAACGTCTAGGTAAAGGTCACAGCAAAGTGGGGCTTACACACATATTAACAGGGAAGACTTAGCACTCAGGGCTTTCTCTTCAAAGAAGAAAATAGGTTTTCTCAAGAAAAGGACAAGTGAATCAACAGGTTTAATTATAATTTTTACTTTAACCTTTGTAATAAATAAAAAAAGAGAAAAGGAACAACAAAATAAGCGGTCTTCTGAAGACCCAGAGTGCTTGAATGCAAGCATGTCATGATTCAAAAGACCCTTTCTTTTGACTGTGTTAGGCAGAAACACTGTGGAAACATATGACCTTTTACATACTCACAGGGAGAAAGATGAGTTCCTGCAAACAAAACAAAGGCATTCTCAATGAAATTAACAGGGGAGACCATCAATGTTGAGAAATCCCAGTCTAGTGTTTGCTCATCTGGAAAAAATCTAGACATCAGATTTTTTTGATTAATAATATCCTTTTAATATACATTAGACAAATTAATATTTCTCATATTATAGAAGACAGTGGTTTCTTAAAACAAGATTTAGTTTTACTTTACTGCACTAGATGAAGCAGCCCAAATGGGACTGTGGGAATACCATACAACATTTTCCATGAATGTTCATCTGATTTTTTTAATGAAATCATGTTAGATGATTCATTTATGATTTTAATGAATCATGTTATCTGCTAGCCCTCTTGTTTTAGCTGTCACTTGTGTGGTCAAATGCAAATTGACATTAGTCCAGTTAATTCAGAAGTATTCCACTGGTATTGGGTGGTCTACTTCTGGTTAATTTGAGATTTATGAAAGAGGGACAAGGCAAAGGATTCACCACTCAGTGTTAAATTTCCTAAATTAACAGTTAGGTTCAAGATTTCTTTTGATGGTGAATTATTCAGATATGTTATTCCTTCTTCTTTCAGATTCTTTGGCTGGTTTGGTGGATCCTAGAGATTCTTTCCCTTAGAGAGACAAATTGCAGAGTGAGCAGTTTCTTTGATGTCCTTTCGTTATTCACAAAGAATATACCTAGTCTAAAGTCATTGACAAAGGTGGGCTCCAAGAACAGCTAATTTCTGTGCTCACTGCTCTGAATCTCTTGTAGGAGGACACTAAGCCTACACTTTTCTGGATGCCTTGATCTCTGAGCACATCTACCATGTGTGATCTTTGTTTCTTTCTGCTTGAATAAATATGTTTTTATGTCACTTCTCTGTCACACTCAGACACAGTAATCTTTGACTAAGCACCTACAACTGTTACACCAGACTTGAAGGAGACCTCTGGTACAATGGCATATCTCATTATATTTCTGTATTGTGAGTTGTGGCCCCTGTTATTGGAACTATTAGTTATGGAAAACTTTGTGGTTTTTTTCTTAAATTCTTGTTAAATTCTTGATGACAGTTTGTCAGCCTCATTGACACCCAACAACCTCATAGTTAGTATTTCACATGTGCAGAAACATTGAAAAACTGTGTGTGTATATTTGCTGCAGTTTCATTAATATATAACAATAAATGCATTTAAGGAAGCTAAGTTTGTATGTCTAAAGTTGTAAAGCAAACACCCCAAAAACACAGGCTTGTAAGTGATCATATAAACGTTTTTTTCTCTAGCTTTACACTTAGATTTGATGTTTACAGAATTCTTTTAAATAAATTTCATTCTAGATGGGCTTTCAGAAAGATCTAAAAGAGTAAGATAGCAAGATTCACTAAAATTCAGTGTCAAGGAACTTCCTGTAAAAAACGTGAACGCATCTTTGGTACAGTGGTGTATTACTAGTCCATGCTTGTTTAGTCATCAGATGAAATTAAGTCTAAGGATAAGTGACAGTCTGTCCATACATTCAACTTTTAAATTCCCAGGAGTGCTGTGGTTTATTTAACTTACCATGAAAGTATAAGAGTTATTAGACTACAAAAGACACAAGCAAGGCAGCCTGTATCTTACTTGCAAGGTAAGAATCAATGCTTCAAAGAAAACCACTATAAAACATTTATCCAAAAGTACAATATAACGAAGTAAGTCTGTTCTCTCCTCTTCCTTACAGGCAAAAAGTTTAGGTCCTGGGATATGTAGAATTCCTTCACCTGTGTAAAGTCCTTAAAAAAAAACCTACCAAGATCTAAAAACATGATTCATGCTTAGAAAGGTTTTCCAGATTTGTTTTAAAATCCCCCTTCTCCCTCTGTCCCACGTCTCTGGGAAAGGAAACCACATGCTCCGATTTTCCCTGCACAAAGGTGTGGAAAAGGGCCAAAACTGAGGCTCCTTCATAGACATTCTTATTTGAACCAATTCGGATTTTCCATCTGAACACTGGAATTTTGTGGCTAGTTTTGATGTTTACTCATTTCAGTCACTCTTCCCTAGCTGTTAGCTCCTTAATAGTTTGCTGAGGATCTGAAACCATAGGTGTGATAAAACATTTTTTCTCTTCCTCTTACGCACATGTAAGCATTACACACGAGGATGTTTTGGAAACCAAGCGCGTTAATTGCAGTGTGCCAAAAAGATTTGGGATCCAGCGAGTTCCAGTGTCCGTTGTTTTTTTTTTTTTTCTCGTACCTGATCTTGGCATGCTTAAAACCCTGGAAAGTCACAATTTACTTTCCACATAGCCGTCCTGGACAGCTGAGAAGCTGAGCCGTACAACAGGATATCCAGCTATTGAGCGCTGCTGTCACAGGTGGCCAGCAGCGCAGCTGCAAAGAGCTTCCTGCCAGGAGGGCAGAGTGGGTCCACAGGAAGAAATGTTCCTTTCCTCTTCCAATCTGTTTTCGACTATAAAGGAAGGACCAGGCTCACACTCCTATGGCAGATCTGCCTACACAGCATTTTTCAGCCAGAGCAAAATCTCAGTTAACATTTTTAACAATAATTGCCCAAAGTGGAGCAGACCCTTTACAAGGCTTCAAACAGCGGGAAGCCCACCTTTAACGCAGAGCCACTCTTGAGAAATGTTCCAGCTTCATTGTCTTACTGTTGTGCATAATTGTATCATCATTTTATAGCTCACTTCAGAGCAGTCAGTGATGTGCAAAAAAAGAAAAGGACAACAAAAGGAGCAGCTACCTCTCTCTCAAGATACCCCAAGTAGGCAAGTCATATGTTTCCTCTTTTGTCCTGCAATCAGCCATAAAAACACTTACAAGAGCAAAATTGATTCCAATCAGTTGTGGATTTTTACTGTAAAGAAGGAAGGAGGCAGATAACTTCTGTCTGTGAATTTTACAAGCTGACACTTCAAAACATGAACACTAAAATCCTAGTTAGGTAAAGCCAATGAAAAAAAGAGTATTTGTTCATAGCAGTGTTAACAGAAAACGGATTCACAGATTCACGGATT
>KZ505657.1:1138431-1172322 GCA_002844005.1 Limosa lapponica baueri
TCCTCTCCTCTCCTCTCCTCTCCTCTCCTCTCTTCTTTTTTGAACCAGATTGCAGCACAACAATTTTGTCTGACGCTTCTGAACTATAATCTTATTCTGAATAGCTAATCAAAGGAACTGACTCTTAGCCTTTACTGCTAATATAAGCAGCTAATGACACCCCAGAGACTCCTTACCATGTTGTGTTAGGGCTGGAGACCTAAAGCTTGAAAAGTTCTCAGAACAGCTCCTGACCTGCCTGGAGATCAGAAGCTTTTGCTCCTAAACTTGCCTGAGATAACAGAAGCTAGTTGAACCTTTAACATTACAGTCCAGCCATTCTGGCTTGAATAAATTAACACTTTTTTATTCAAATCTGTTTTTTTTCCCCAATGTTTCCATCCAACTCTAATTCTCTCTGATTCTCAACAGATCAGGAATTGTTGCCTAGCTTGCTTTCCGTGTCTGGTCCACTTGGCAAACTTAAAGCGAACTTAATCCCATGGCAACGGCTACCCTTTTCCCCATAGCCTCATGACTGGAGCATCTGGGATGCAGGAAACATCTGCTCAGATTCTCTCTTTCCCGGACGTGATTTGGACACCACAATCTGCAGAATTGGTACATAATGAAGAGGTGAGGGAAGGGAAAAATTCTCCTTACTTTTGTACTTTTGCACACTTGTTACTCTTACTTTGTTTCTTGAGGCAACTGATTCTCTTTATATACTGTATACAAATGCTTCTATGCTGAACATGCAATCCTCAGCTGGATCTAATCCCAAATACCAACACAGAACACACAGGAAAATAAAACAAAGAAATTCTATTTCTTTCTGTATGTGTTCCTTCAGGAACACGGGTTGCTTCAGTTTTACAAACACTGAGATATAAGAATTTATAGATATTTTAGAGACTTTTTTTCTGACTTGGTTTGTGATGATGGCACACACTGAAAAGCAAGCTCAGCTATTAAATGGACTCTTAGGTAATCATTGCAAAATTTGGTGGATGCAGTTAACAATGAAAGTTCGGTACTTGTTCGTACATGCTTCAAGGATTTGCCAGTGAAGCTGCCATATGCTGAAACATGTAATGTGGGCTCCCTTTCTTCCCCAAGTGTCTGTCTTTGCAGTTGGTCACTAATGGTATCAGCCAATTGGGAACTGGAAAAGAAACAAACCCAAGTTTGTCTGCAGGAGGCCAGAGAACCAAATTCTGGATATCAACTCAGAGATTGACAGTAAGGTTATTCATAGTGGAAGGCTGTATTACAGCACGTAAAGAAGAAAAGGTCCATTGGCCTGGAGATCTTACTGTTTAAGGGGAAAGAGCAGAGGAAAGTTTGATTTTTGTTTAACTTTTAAACTGTTGAAGAAAAAAACACAAGAAATTTTTAACAAATTAGAAATTATAACCAACATCAGTAGAAATTAAAGTCATAGCATTTGCCACCAGTTGTGACCCTTTGAATTTACCATTAACTGATTGGTAGATGTGATTGATAGTTATAATATCTATCAGTGTATATAACTGCAAAAGCAACTATGAATGAAAAGATTTCTGACTGGTAAAGTGAAAGACCACTAATATTTACTGATTGGAATCACATCCTTAGTTGTCACATTCTTGTGGGTTTGGGTTCTTTTACACCTTTTAATTATGTCATGATGTTGTCTCATATATTAAATTAGGAATTTATTTCCATGATTATATAATTTTAAAAGGGAGAGAAAAATGCCACCTCAGTCATGCTTAAACAAAGTACACAGACAGTATTATAATATCATACTGAGACAGAAGTTATTAGTATTGCCTTTCCTGAGCTTAAAAATTGGATGAAAGAATGAAAGCAACTAAACACATGGGAATAATACAATATGTGCTTAAGTACCAGCTGCTAGAATTATACAGTATAAGCATATCCAAGTCAGAATTTCGAAAGAGAAATCCCAATCCCCTTATCACCTCTAAAAGCTGGAGGTCAAATGATTTAAATGTTATGAACAAACAGACAAAATGAATCATGTGTTAAATAAGTGGTATTATTTTAAACTAAACAAGACGTCATCTGGTCTAAAGAGAAGTGTACTGAATTCCACTGAGTAGAAAGACATTTTTTTTAGCTATCAGTTCTCACTGTATACATGAGTAACTTTATTCAGAATTCCCTCAAAACAGTATGAAGTGTCAGTCTTCAAAACACCAAGCAGAGTCTCATTTGTGCTCCAGCAATAGATCAAAGAAATGCTAAGGCAGATGGAGCTGGCTCCAGCAATCCAAAAGTCATGAAAATGCTATAATTCCTTGGGACTCACTTCTTATTAGCCATTAACACACACTAACTCTTAAAATGCTATAATTCAAAGAACATTGTACATTTTTTCACAATTGTGGTAGTTACATGCTGAACTATATGACCACACATCTTCAGATCTTGCCCAGACCTAAAATATCCATTTTTTATTAGAGAGGAACAACTCACTTCATCTTCAAGGCTTTGGGAAATATTCAATGTCCTTAATAAAGTTCATTTAACCTCTGGGAGATGAAAAAAAATGGAGGCAGCATAGGCATCTTCTGTGAGTTAAGACCTGGAAGAAGGGATGTGTATGGCAGTATGTGTTGCTTGCATTTGCTCTTTCAGCTCACTGCCTGTCCCTCCATTTTCTGTTGCTATGAATCTCCTTTATTTGCTTAATTCTGTACATACCCTCTGAGGTATGGAAAGCAGTTCTTATGAACACAATAGATACAGAATGTTTGACAAGATACCTGTGGCTTCATTTGTATTCATATTTGATTATGACAGATCATTTGAAAAGAAAAGAAATACATTGATGATTTCTTACCTCTGTTTACTTCTAATATGATGAAAGCTTACATTGTTGGGTTTTTTTCTGAAACACTTTTATCAACCATTTTGTTATTTTTAGAAAAAGTATACACAAATGTAAGGAAATTCTACAATATTTATCTAATAAATCGTCTTAACAAAATAAATTTGAAAAAAAATAATCAACCCACATTCAATTAGCCTTTAAACACAAATCAACAATGTGGGACACTAACTTCTTTATGTGACATCATGCAGAAAGATTAATTTCGTCTGGAATACAACCAAAAGCCCCAGGGGTACTTATCAACAGTCTTCAGCAGAGGAAATGATCATTTTTTTTGATGCAAAACAAATAAACACCATTTGTTTTCACAGCTCTGACCTAAGATCTCTCCTGCTGCATCTTACTGTGTTTTTAATCTGTCTTATTAGACCCAACAGCAGGTGTGAGGCAATTGAAAGCAGCGTAAAACTGAATTGTTTCTTTCACTTCCATATGAACTTCAGCAATTTGCATTCTTGGAGAGGAATTAGTTCGAGGTCAGCATTATTGTCATGTTAACAGGCTGTTTGCCACAAATGAACATTTGCCAAGGTCATTCAAAAGCCTAAACTGCCGAAGTATGTGCACAACCTTTTCAAAGAAAAAAAACCCAACCAACAGTCCTGACAAAAAAGTGCTATTATCCAAAGCAGGTAATTTTGAAGTTTAACTTTTACATCTTTATTGCTGGGAGACAGGAAAGTGTGATTGCTAAAATATTCAGGACAATCTTTCTTCTTTTGAAGATGCAATAAAATTGGTTGTACATTCACAATGCTATAGGTGTCCAGGCTGCAGAAGCATGAAGGGTTTCAGGCTGTGCAAGGAGGAATCCAGCTCTACACGTCATACTGCTTTTCAAAAGGCTCTGAGCTGTTCAAAAACAGAGGATCTCTTGTGAGGAAAAGTAGGAATGTGACTCTCTTGACCGCAGAGTCCACAGCTGGTTGAGCTCTTTGGCCTCGTATGCTGCACGTTCCACAGTCCATACGTAACTGAACAAGATGGGTGGGATGTAAACCATTAGGAGTATTACACAGATGACTAGTAAGCTGCCTGGACTACTCAATACTGATGTGCTTGGGCTGGATCTCAGCTTATTCGTAAATCTAAGGAGAGCTGTGTGTCAGTAAGCTACAATGGTGTTGAGCCATGTAGAAAGCTGCAGGTGAAATCAGCCTAGCTAGGGAGGTTCCAGCTTAGAAAGAATGGCAAGAACAAATAGTGACATCTTTGCCACTTACAACACAGATCTGACACACTTGCTGACCAAAAAAATCTCCTTGATGCTGTAAGATAGGTTCAATGCACTACAGATTTATTACTGCCTGATTCCTGGTTTAAGTCCCCATCTTCTTCTGTGCTCTATATGATATTCTCTTCCTGTTTCTTTGGGTCCAATGAAGTTGCAGGCTTGGGTAGCTCTTTTGGGGCTTGCCTGGACCTCTAGAAAAACATATGAGAGATTTTCCTGTGCTAGAGGAATTTCTCAGAATGGGAATAAAGCACATAGGTGTTCACTGACCTCACAGGGGAAGACGCCAGGTAAAGATGCCAGCTTGTTACCCAGCACAGAAAAGAAACATTGGAGCACAGAGGAATTGAAGTACCCATGTTTGAATGACAGGAAATGTATTTTCAGATTGTTTTGATTTTCAAGCATTCTTTTACTAATTTATAAAACAGTCAGTGGGTGCTGAGCACACTAAGTGCTCTGTGCTCTGCTTTGTAACATTCACTTTTTAGCCTGTGGGTTTTCATTAAGCTAGGTTCCATTCAACTGTATTTCAAATGTAGTCCAGATGACTGTCCACTGCAGGCTGTTAACTAAAGAGCCAATAAAATACAGTGTTTAGTCCAGTTGGAACTTTTCCATTAATAAGACTGCATAATCTTCCAGTAACAAAGTAATGCTGATTTTATAGACTACTTACATGAAGCCTAATAATTCCCCATTCAGCTTAAGCTAACATATACTTTAGTATGGATTATGATCCCATAGTTAGAAAGAGAAAATGGTACTATTTTCACCATAATTGATACTGACAAGAATTAACAGTTCCCTTCCATTTGCTTTTATTTCAAGGATTGCTGTATAAATGAATTGCTTTCACATTATATAGTTGAGCTGGCTCAAACATTCTGACTCAAGAAACCCATTTGTGCTAGACTTGAATCTGTTTCTCATAGACAGAAAGACACTGAGGTTCCTCTCTGTGCCTGGCTAAAGCAATTCACTACTGTTCATCTGTCATATTTTTTACAAGATTTTGGCAAGTTCATTGATATTATCTGTTCTTTCTTGAGTCTTTCTTCCATTAGTTTTCAATAAACCATTTAAAGTATAAAGATATTACGCTCTCCATTCTCTCCAACACTTTTTGATTAGATGATATTAAGATATATTTGCAAACTGAGTTAAAGAATGTCCATATGTGCTACACTACAAGCAGTAAAATAATCAGAAAGTTCAAAAGGACCCAATAGGTGCAAGTTCTAAATCTTGGTAATAGTAACAAGAAAACAAAAATAATATCTGCAAAGTTAAAAACTCTCAATTACAGAATCTCTTATTTTTGCATTTGCATATCTGTATCCACATATACACTTGGGTATGAGATTCTAGAGGTGAGAAGTAGAGTCTTTCAATTTAATTTTTTTTCGCCATTGTCTTTGTAAATACAATTACATCACACATGTATGTATTATTTGCATATAATTTTTTATTTTTTTTCTTTTACTTTTCACTGTAGTGGTACTTGCAAATAATCATGGATCAGTTTGCTATTTTTTCAAATGCTGTATGAAGTCAGGGTAAGAGGATGGCACTTTTTTGTATTTACAGTCTAAATTGTTCATGCATGTCTTTGAGCACATTAACCTATTCCAACATTACTTTAGACAGCTCCCTGGGGTTGGTGAATTACTTCTCAGGGGTCTGTGAAAGGCTACTGAAAAAAAGCAGGTTTATTACCAATACACTTCAACTCTACAGGGACCCATAAGTCCATCAGGAAATTAAAAAATGTTGAAATCAGCAATAGTTCTGCAGTGGCTAACAAAATGGTATTTGCAGCATTCATTGAACAACAAAATCTCTCATTATCTTCCTCAGACTTTAATCACCACTTTCATATCCATAGACTATTTTCTTGTGCACATTTGCCTGGGAAAGAGATAAAAGTTGTTTTCATACTATTCACGGCTAAGATGATCTGTTTATAAATATAAATGACTTCTCTATATAAATTAAAGAAAGAATGATATCACTGCAATTTTTTCTTTTATTGCTTCTGAACCTTAGTGATTGAATCATTTTAACTAAAATTAAACTGATAAATGTCATTCAAGCTTTCATAAGGGGAGGAGACGACCATCTCCTGAAACTATTTACTAAGACATAATAGTAAATCAAATTGAAAACAAATAGAAAAACTACTTCCAACAAATAAATCTCAGCTACCAAGGAATCTCAGAGGTGAAAAGAGGTGACATGCAATTTATATTTTGCCATAGTGACAGAAATTTTCCGATATTAAATGGTGTCCCATGGGATGATATCAAGAAAACTTTATCAAGTAATTTTCTGATTCTGCAGACAATATCACTGAGGACATAAGCTGTTAGAAAGGGATTGTACCTTCAAAAATACATGAGGGAAGACAATGCAATGTCATTGGTTTTTTACTGTCTTCAAAGCAGGGGCTTAATTTGAACGCAAATATGTCTTTTGGAAATTAAAACTTTCTTAAGGTATTTGTTGTTGTAAAGCTGCAAGAGAGAAGAATATGGTCTAACCTTCAAGACTCTGGAGCTCAAGACTGCTGTAGACGTGATTGATTCTGTCAAGAAGCAGAATTGGTTTTGAATTAGTAATCCAAGGGTGTGGTGGAGTTGAGACTATCCAGAAGTATATTTGACAGGACAGTGTGTACTGACAAAGACTCAGCTATTACTGTCTGAAAGGCAGGCAGATTGCCATCCTACAAATTAATACTCAGACCTTCAAAAGCAATGGAAGGTTTAGTAAGAACACACTGTCTAACTATCCTGAACCTTTCTGAAATTCTAGTCAGAAACACAACTATATTAGACTGCTGTAATCTTTCTGAGGGTCTTCAGTATTTAAAGGAGCACATATATGTGTGCTCATATATTTTTGTCCAAATGACAAATATACAAAAATACTGATTAGTAAAGGATTCTCTTCTCTAAAAAAGAAAGATTTCATAAGAAATAATGACTTGAAGGTCAATGCAAGCAAATTAAAATATAAATACAATCCATCTTAAATACTAACCATCATTATCTGTTGAAACACACTATTCAGGGATATGGTGGATTCTCCATCTCTGTGTTTTGGCCTAGGTTATGTATAAGATCAGGATCAAATATCTGATTGTTCCCCTCTCCTTAAGAACTTTAAGTCTTAAATTTGACTTAGAAATTACCGAAGAAGAAAATGCACCAGAAACTCTGTTCAGGTCTGGCAAAGCAACTGGCCTTACTTTCTGGGAAGCAGCACACGGATGTTGGAAATTATTTTAGCACAGACTAAAAGACTTGTGCTAGGGCTTCACACAGAAAGTTAGGAAGGAATTTGGGTAAAACTGTTTTCTAGGACAGAAGTACCTATAGAATTGCAAAAAGATGATTTGGAAAAGACCTTTGGAAGTCATCTAATCTGATATCCCACTCAGAGCAGGATTATCAACAATACTATGTCAGGTGAGTTTTATCTTTGTTTAAAAACATTTGAATTTTTTTGTGTTGAAAACTTCAAAAAATAAAAGACTCAAGGCCATTTCTTGCAAACTTTTGCAGATGGAGATTCTATAGTCATAGAAACATAGAAACATAGAACTGTCTAGGTTGGAAGGTACCTTACGGTCATCAAGTCCAACCATCAACTTAACACTGCCAAAACCACCACTACACTATGTCCCTAAGCATCATGTCTACCTGTCTTTTAAATACAGCTATTTATAGGGATATAAATACCCTGGGCAGCCTGTTCCAATGTTTGATAACCCTTTCGGTGAAGAAATTTTTCCTAATATCAATCTAAAGCTCCCCTGGTGCAACTTGAGGCCATTTCCTCTTGTCCTATTGCTTGTTACTTGGTAGAAGAGGCTGAGCCCCACCTTTCTATAACCTCCTTTCAGGTAGTTGTAGAGACTGATAAGTTCTCCCCTGAGCTTCCTTTTCTTCAGGCTGAACAAACCCACTTCCCTCAGCTGCTCATCATAAGATTTGTTCTCCAGACCCTTCACCAGTCTTTGGGTAACCTGTTGCAGTGCTGCATGATCCTCCAAGAGATTTTATATGCTTTTTTTTTCATAGTGTCCAACCTGAAGCTCTAAAGGTGCAAACTCTGGTCACTGTCTCTTGTTAGACTGTTTGGAACTACCAAGAATCTGGAGTTTGACTCTATAATTTTTGTAACTGTCCTTAAAATAGTTGTAGACAAATAGATTGCCCTTTAGTTTCTTCTTTGCTAGGCAAAAGTCCAACTCCCTTCCCCACATACACCTTGAATTCAGGGACCCAAAACTGGGTACAATATTGTAGACATGGCCTCACCAGTGTCAATTATGATTAGCTAGAGGGGAACAAAAATCTAAAAATTACTCATACTTGTGAAATATTAGCATTAGCATAAAAGTTGTGTAGCTACTATCTTCTAAATGACTTAATGAGAGACTGCAATACAGTTTCTTCAGCTTTCACTTGCAATAAACCTTTTCCCCCATAATCCAGGCAATTTAGCCTTGAAAGACTTCAATTCACAAGCAATACCAGAACTACTATAGAAATTGTATGGGTTACATGATGCAAGAGCTCAGATGGGTAAGGAATCATTTTCATGTTCTCCCTAGCACATTCCAGACTACGTCAGGTTTCAACTATGAGATGGCTGAATATGCCATTAGACCAGTCTTGAAGTTGAGGTAGATTAGCTTTTGCTCCACATAGGACAAAAACCCCACATAGCCCTTAAGACAATCTTTTCTCTGAGAACCGAGGCAAGTTTAAAAGGTCCACAACCTACCCAAGAATCTGTTATTATAGTGTATACAGGTCTTTAGACAGTGAACATTGCCTGTGCCATCTTTGTTCATTTTGGGATTTTGGTCACTTGCTATGCTGTTCCAAAGTTTCTTTTTATAACAGCTCAATATATCAGCTTGTATCCTTTAGAACTGGAACATTTTTTGGTTACACCAGATTAGTATTTTATCCATTTAGAAGCATTCTTTTCATGAGATTAAATACATTTTTTTATAACTTAGCTTTTACTCAGTGATGACTTTCAGAAGAAAGACTTAATCTATTACCTTAGATTGACTGCTGTGTTCAGTAACATGCTGTTTTACTAGAGTGTGTCCAAACAACGCTCAGCTGTATGCCATTTTAATGAAAGCTTTGAGATTCTTTGGATAAAGAACGTACAGTATTGTATACAAAATAAATCTATTCTTTACATAGTTCAGAATTAAGTAAATACATACTTGGTTTCAAGAAAGTGAAAAAGAACTTGAAAATTACTCAGAGAGTCAAATAGTTATGCAACTGTTAAACAGGTGTAGAAGAAGCATATCTCCAAGAAAATCTCAGCGATAACTTGAAATCCATGGCTTGTCGCTAATATTCCAGTGCCTTAAGACATTGTTTATCACTCCTGTTCATGCTCTTCTGAGACTTTGTAATTCAGGTTATTTTCATTTCTTATTTTATTTGTCTTTCTGACATCTAGACACTGGTTTAAATCTTATTATTAAGAAAGAATAGTCTGATTATTTTTTTTCTGAGAAGAAGAGAAATAAGAAGAGTAGGAGGACAGCTGTCTACCCCCCTCCTCCCCCACTCCCAATAATTTCTCTTCCTTAACGAAGAAATCCTCTACTGCATATTTCTGAAAATGTCATACAAATAATATTCTTTTTCCACAACGTTCTGAAAGCAAAATCAGAAAGTTACAAGATTGCTAGCTTTCTATAGCAATTGTAGCTAGTGTATACATATAAACTTTATGGAACGGATTCTTCTAACTTTTATCCTTAACTATTTTTAACTGAAAATAGAGTCCTTCCACTGAAAATGAGTTCTAAAATGACTTTTTTTTTTTTTCGGTGATGTATCATCCATAGACGATTAGATATGACAAGTACAGATATCCTGGTGGGGTAGAACAAGCTGAAAAGAAGTTTGCTGTCAGCTGAGTAAGACTAGGAGGTTTCTTCCAAATTAATTGCTTGTAATAGCAAAAGCACGGTAAATCAAGAGTGCGAGGTTTTTGTTTGTTTCTTTGCTTCTGGGGTTTGTTTGTGTTTGTTTGTTTGCTTCTCCTCCAGTCCAAAGCTCAGACTTGCTTTCTACTGGTTTTAGTAGGGAAGAAAGCCAATTTGTGACCTCTTCCAAAACAGTGTAGGTGAGGTCCCTTGACACCTATCAAAAAATATCTAGTAACGTTGGAGAGTGAAAACACTGGAAAGAGAATCCAGAAGAGAAAAAAGTCATTCAATATCAATAGCCTTTTCAAAGTCCAATCCAGCATGAGAAAAACATTGAATTAACTTGGAAGAAGCTCTATAAAATACTGATATGAACTGTAAGTGCTCCTTATTGAACGATAAATTGGTACAATAATGCTCAGAACTGAGAGAAAACAAGTAACTATAACAATCTACTGCAACCATTTGTAAACTAATCTACCAATATTGCTCCTGGCAATCTGTTGATATGAGAAAATGCAACAACAGAGTGCAGACAGAAAACTTGGAAATAGGTAGCTAAATATGTCTAATTTCAACTGCTATTGTTTGGAGCTAGAAAATACCATGGATGTACTATGCAATGCACATGACCCAAAAGTAGAACTGAAAAGCTTTCCTCACATTGTTGTTCTCTTTATTTATTTATTTTTAACAGTGTAATGAAGATTGTAACAAGGCAATTTATTTTCAAAATGTAGCTGCTCTCCATTTTCAGGTTGTTTCGAATTATGTCCATTTTGCCCAAGAGAATTAATTACATGCTAGGAATACTTAATATATCCACTGTTGATGCTTTTCTTCCTCACTGGACTTTCGATTTGCTCTGACAATAACAAAATCATAGAGGCAGAGGGAGCCTCTGCCTGTGTCTCTACAGACACTTTCTGATCTTGTGCCGTGGCCAGAAGGTATGAAATATCAGCTTATCCATCAAAGCTGCAGAAAACTAAGCATGATAATCCAGCCCTGATTGGGTGATTAATTTCACCCCTTTTCAAGCTTCCGCAAGGAGCTCCCATTCTTCTGTCAGGAGACATTTAAAGCCCATGGAATCAAAATATGATCATCTTCCATATTGCACATTTCCCTTTGGAAATGACCAGGACATGCTTAACTAGTAATCATTACTTAGGCATGACGTTTTTCGAATGATCATGCCTAAGATATACAGGGAACACCCTCACATATGAAATCTAATCTTCCTCCTATCAATACTATGCAGCCAGGATCTGGCTTCTTCCCTGCAGCCAACTCAAACAGTCATCATAGAGGTGGTGGTTATACTTTCAGCCAAGATTAAATTGGCCAAAGTGTTTAAAGAAAGCTGAACCTGTATACAAAAGCATTTGGATAGAGTGTCAGCAAAGTCAAATGCTGACATAAGCAGACAGCTGGCTACCCAAAGGCTGGATCTGGAGCTCAGTTCTATCTTATTTTAAATAGCTATTATTTTGAATTTGAAGCATTTACAGAACAGTACTTACTAGATGTTTATTTTAATTAATTTACAGCAAGAGGGAAATTCTTAGTCTATAAGTGAAGAAAAGCTGTATTCCATATTCTGACCTTCTACCTATGATGTACATTGGAATTTTCTTTGGTGAAAGCAGTGACCAACCTAACCATACCTACAATCACAGTTACTATCAGATTTTTAGCCCCAAAATTTTGCTAGTAAGCAAGTAACTAGAATAACATTTGTCACATTCCCTGCTCAGCTGCTTTTGAATTTTATCCACAGGTTATTTTTAATGCTTTTTTTTAGCAGATAAATAATAGCTGATTTCTACAGCAATTAAATTCTACCATTCAGATAAAAGAAGCATTTAATAATAGTTCTCTGCAAGCAATGACTCAGGCACTATGTGTTTTAGAGGAGTGTGAAGGGAGGGAAGGCAGGATAGTGTGTATTAAAACAAAGGCATGCAATCAGCTATCTAATTTTAGCTAGCATTTATCTTTAGATAAAGCCTAGACCTAACCTCACATCTAAAGACTCTTCATAGACACCAAGGGAGACGGTATTGGGGGGTCGCTGTGGGTTTGGTGTGTAAGTATACAGGTAAGGCTATACAGGGGCTGGTAGCACGGGGTCAGTACACAAAGTGAGAGAAGGGATGACATATTGCCAGGTAACAGACAATGACACGGTGGAACTGGGGTGAACAAGGTCATCTCACAGGGACATTTGCTGAGGAAACGCAACAGCTTTACAAGCATCCTGAGACTATATAACTAATAGACAGTTTGTCCAGAACTAAAAATCCCTGTGATTTCATGGGGATGGAACTACACACATGGAATTTGTACTTACAGCATCCATATTCAGCTGTAATCCTACAGCTTTAAATTCAGCTGGAGAAAGGCAAATTCCCCTATAGCCTTACCTTCCCTGTTACAGCATAAATGAGGCAATAAAGATTTAAAATGTTCCATAATTAACTCAGAGGCCAGTAGCAGTCTGAAATGAGTGAACTGGGACACACACACACACACACACACACACTCTAAATGATGGGGTTTATAGCTATTACTAGTTTGATTTGTAAGAAACTACTAAACATGATTCAGGAACATGAAAGTGATCTATAGCTTCATAAAGTATTGCATTAACACAAGGGAACAATAAAAGTCTTTCCACATGAAAGATGACACCAAATAAATACTGTGACTGGCATTTCTTCTTTAAGTCTTGCAGCTTCAGTATATATATACTCTGCTTATAACACAGGTAAATAAAGATATATATTGGTAAAACTATAAATAAAGATTTATATTGTAAAATGCTGCAGTGATGGACTTACAGATATATCATTCCGCTAAACTCTAACTCCTGTACAGTGCCAGGGACTGTAGAGAAGCAAGACCCATCCATACAAGAACCATTAACTAATTTTTGGTAGCTTTTATGGTTTTATTGTTCAAAATAAAGAAATAAAATACTATGTTTTATATAAGAGGATGCAAATAAAACACAAAATATCCAAAGCAAATTATCAGAGCACAAAGTCTGTTCTTTATTTCGAGGGACAAAGAAAGGCCAACTGTATTTGCAAGCAACACTGAACGTACGTATTTAAAGTTTCTAAATGTGAAACAATATTGTATAATTCCACCAACATAAACATGATGGGGAAGAATAAGTGGGAAGGGAAAGAGCACATGAAATATATGTATGTTGGGTGCCTCCCACAACACTTAACAAAGACACTGAGGTATTTCAGGGGAGGAAAAAAACCCCAAACAAACCACCAAACCTTTTGCAACATTTTAGTTATTGAAATAAATGCATGATCTCAAACTTTGAAAAGAATTGTTTGGTTTTGTTAATATTGACTTTAATTGTAAATATTAACATCAGCCCCAAGAGTTTGTTGGTGGGTGACATTTTATGTATTCTAAAATTAATAATAGCTTGAAATAGATGATAGAATATGGCCATACACTGAAGCCACATAATTTGACCCCTAACTATTAGAATATAATAATACATTAAAAGAATCTACAAAATACTGAACATGCCTCTGGTGTGCTTAAACTCACAAATCTTCTGAGGTAGAGGTAACAGTCTGAACCATATGTTGCTTTTAATCACCTTCTCTCCAGGGAATGCAAATCTAGCACAGCCCTATTTCAGCATTTCTTCTACGGTTTTCCTGTTGCTAGGCTTCTGTACCTGTTTTTTGTAATATGTGACATCATCCCTGTAATATAAGGTGTAAAATTGGGTATGGAAGTCCCACATTTTAGAATATAATGCCACGTGTATGCATCTGGAATTAATTCCTCTGTCTTATTTTCTGTGTCCCACTATACTTTCTGGCACTTTCCTGTTTGACTGTAGAAATACATTTTGCTGACAGTTTTGTGGCTCTGTTTACTGTGTTTACACTTCCAAGTCCTTTCCCTGCTTTCTGTCAAATATGCCCATTTAATATATACTATCTCTGACTGCTTTTAACCCCAAAACTCTTAACCTTTCACCTAGATATTCTTATTGAGATAAAAAAGTGGGGCTTTCCCTCCTTTTGAAGAGCTAAACAAACAGTGTGGTTTTTCACATGATAGTAATAATACTAATCATATTTAACAGTCTTCATCTTCAAAGCATGTTTCTGATCTGAAAAAACCAGTCCTCCGTGTAACAGCAGAGATAGCAGAGACTTGTTTTTGGGGTACAGAATCAAGGCATTATAACTGTTTCTGTAGAGTGCATATCACATTTCATGGTATACGTATAGCTGTTGTGAGTGAGATGGGTGAGATGACATTAAGCATACAGAGAACAGATGAGCAGCACCTCTGGGTGCTGAGTGGGTTAACTGTGGGCAGCGCTGTGTCTAGCCAAAACGGCAGATCTTTTTGGATCAGCTCTATAAGCTTTTACATTATTTGCTAGCCTGTCCAGAGCTAGAATCAGGTATCCTGTTGCTCACACTTTCCATCTTTCTCCTTGCTCATGAACATGGTGACTATGTCACAGGGTGTTCCAAGCAAAGCAAAGGAGGAAAGGATGCAATCCCAGTGCTTGCATCAGGGGTGTGGAGCTGAAGAAACAACATATTTGTGGAGAAGCTTTTGTATTTTTTTGAATTTTTAAAATGTATGTCGTGTTTCAACAAAGAGGGCTGATGTGTAAGAAAAGGAGAGTAGATAAGCTGTTTCTCTGGTTTTGGGGTCACACCTTGACTTCATATCCTCCTTTGCACAGTTACAAAGGCCTATTCTTCTGGCCAAAGATGGTAAGCTTTCTTTAGATAAATTATATCTAAACCCTGTCAATGTTTTTGTTCAGCTATCTGCAAGAGTAACTGCGGAGCAATCAAACCAATGATTGCAATAGAAATACAACGAATGACCCTGCAACCATGCACCAGCCACAGCTGTCTCGAAGATGTCCCATGTCTCAACTCACAAGACTGCAATAGACCCCTCTGCATTTCACATCAACTCTGATTTTTCAGCCTCTCATGTTCTGATGTGAAAATACTGATAGAGTAGAAGTGTTGTTGATATCTATTAATCCCAAGGTTGGATGCGTTTTTTTCTTGCTTTTCTTTCATTAATGTATTTTCTTCCCATTTAAATGTTCACTTTTCCTCTATCTCCTTTTTCTTGCTGCTGCTTCCAATTTTCTTAACACATTTTGGTCTTTAGATTTCTCTCTCTCTTTCCCAGTCCTTCAGCTTCTCCCTTTTCCTATACCTTTCTCCTTTAGTATAGCCTGGCAATATTTTTCCTGTAGGTCATTTTACCATCTTTACCTCACAGTTTTTGTCCAAGACACTGGCCATCTTCCTTCACTCCCCTTGTACTTCAGCCTCCAAAACTGTTTGCTTGTGTTGCCAACAAGCACTGCCAATTTTACGAGATCATATAGCACCACTCTGGATAGGTCACCTTTCCTATGGACAATTTAAGCCAGATCTGAGTTATTTCTGTGAAAGTTAAGTGCAACTTGTGAGCTTTGTGAGCAGATGTGGCTTTGTCCCAAACTTTAAAGCCCACAATGAGTTGTATGGGATGGCAGGAAAGCAGTCATGACACTGGCCTCGTGCAGTCTCAGGAGAGGTGGTCCCCTGTGAGGAGAAAGAACCAAGAGAGACATCGGACACCTGTTGGATGGCAAAGAGAAGCACAGACCAAAGTCAGAAGTGAGAGTAAAGTTAACAGAGAGGGAGGACACTATGGCTTGTAAACCTGCACATTCGCAAGATTTTCAAGTAATATGACTAGCTGATGTTTACAGCACAGGGTGGCTCGGGAGACACTGAATGCCTGACAGACTACAGAAACAACAAAAAACAATGCATGTAGCTTCATCAGAGAAATACTCAATCCCATATTTTGAGCCAATTTTACAACCATTAATACACTGGATAGGGGTTTGACTGTGTAATTGTTGTTAATTATTGGGGAAATGGAATGAGGTTCAGCTTGGTTTCACCTCTCCAAACACGTTGCCGATGGGAATAAATTATCACTGTTGCTGCTTGTGTCTACAGCTCATTTTTAAAAATCACTGCCAAGTGACACTAGCAAGAAAACTTGCGATGTTTTTGTTAACATGTAAGCAAGAGAACTTTGCTCGGACACAAGCTCTACTTGCTTGAGGGCAACTTATCGGGTGGAAAGAAATCATAAAATGGAGTGTAGACCTGATCAAAACTCTTACCTTCTGAAATGTGGACCTAACCCTCTTTTTTTACCCTGTGCAAGTCCCATTTTCCAGGCCCAGCCACAGGCAGCTTTGATCCTTCCTCATGTATACATATGGGTACAATAAATAGTTGCCCAATATCTAACTTGGGCCATTTAAAACCCAAGCTGCATCAGTCACCATTCAGGAGAAATAAAAACATCAGGGGAGTTTAGATATACACAACCAGCTCAAGTCCTAAGTTGCATATCTGCTTTAGAGACGGACTTCATAAATTTAGGAGGAGTTTCAGGCAAAGTGATGCAGCATGTCTATACTGCTTTAGGAGAGGAGGTGAGTGCTAGGACAGATGACCTAGCACACAGTGATTTGTCCCTAAAGCAGATGCAACTCAGAAGGACCACACTGCAGTGTAGGTTTGCTCTACTGTAAACAGGACAGATGAGTCTGTGTCATGGGCTCAACCATGCAGCAGCCCTTCACAGTCCAAGCCAACATTTGTGGGACAGGGGGAGCCCAGGGTGTCTTCTGTCCTCTATCCCTCTGACCCTGTGCGGGCAAAAAGGGCACGACAAACCACTTCCCTGGCATAAACGTTCTGTGCTGTACCTAGCCTTTTTTTTCTAGATCAGGAAATAACCCTGAGGCTGACTTCATGTTTTCTTTCTTATTTAGAAAATAGGACTGTGCAATACTGGGAGTATTCACTTTAGAATCCAGTCATGAACAGCCATGCAGATGAGTTCATGTCTGTTATCTCATCAGTTTAATAATTAGAGTCAGGATAGATTTTGTTCCTGTTTGCAGGAATTTCAAAGATGACCAGAAAATAGAAAATACATTTTAGAAACATGTTTTGTCAAAGATGTTTTCTTCATTTTTTTAATCAAATTTCATCTTGATCAAGATTTTCCAAGTAATCACAAGAAATTATTGGGCCTAATTAATCCCGAGTGTATCTTAACCTATTGTGCTGAAGGATTTAACACAGAGCCAAGGAGTTCAAGATGTTGGAAGAAAGTGTTTTTAGAGTTATTAAATTACAGTCTCCATAGCGATTTTCTTGCCATATGTTAAACAAGCACAAAGACAAAACACACTTGGTAAGATTCTCCTCTAGCAAAAGTAAGCATAACTATAATGGAACAACTTTCACTCACATGTGTGGAGACATTGATTCAGTGAAGAATAGATTATAGCCTAACAAAATAGCTTCAGGGTTCTGTGGTGAGGCATCTTGCAGTTGGTGTGAGGAAGGGTATAAGGAAAGGTGCCTAGGGAAAGGGGCAGGAGAAGTAGGAAAATGGGGGAGGGAAAATCATGACAAGAGGTACAGAGAATTTTATTTTTTTTTTTTTTTTTTTTTTTTTTGCTATGGGGCATAAAGTGATTTAAAGCTGGAGTTCAAAAGTGCATAAGGTTTCAAATAAAGCCTTATACAGCTTACTGGAATATTCTGAAAGTCAATTGCTTGCCATCAGCATAGAATTTTAAATGTGCAAGCAATAATACAGTTGCTTATGTTTATACTTATTTCACAAATTGATAATAATGCTTTATATGGCCTACTATTTTAGTTCAAATACTTTACAGATATCTATAATTCTAGCTATACTTTTAAACATAGCTTTTACATCGAGGAAAGTGGGATTAGGATGCTTTGAGAAGTTCTATAGAGCTCTGCGTCTGGTTAAGAAATAGAGAGGTGATGTTTTCACATTTGTGCTCAATTTTATGTGATCTATTTTGCTTTAAATTGTATGCATTTTAACTTGCATTGCCTTCATTCCAGTGGAGTCCAGGGCATCACACAATACTTTGGGAACTCCTAAAGAAAGCTTGAAATAACTCTTAATCTTCTAGCCACTCCACTTCAAGTTATATTGGATTCCTCAGATGACTGCCTGAAGTATTCAAGCTCTAGAAAATAGGGATTTATTTTCAGAAAAGCCTGGCAGAAAAAATGGTGTTCTTTCTTATTTTCTGTTTTGTATTGTCACAATATGATGAATGTATTTTGTTGATTAATGCTGTAGTCATAGTAAAGCAATATTTTGCCTGGATAGTAAAGAATGGGTGAAGAACTAGAACTTACCCAAGAACGGTATATTGTTTCCTACTTTTTAAGCTTATTTTTTAATATTAGGAAAAGGAGAAAACTTAGACAAGGAGAAAGAGGAGTATTAAAGACTAAATCTAAAAAAAAAAAAAAAAAAGAAAAAAAAAAGAGAGAATTAATTTCCTGGGAGCATACATTTAGGGCTTTGATGACAACACCTGTAGGAAGGAAAAAGGTATGTTTGTGTACATTCAAGACATTGCCTTAAATGCTAGTAGGACTCTCAAATTTTAATCAGAATTTGCCTTTTGTTACTGGTTTCTTTCTAAAATAGAGAAGGTTTTTTACCCACCTCCCCTTTACCTCATGGCACACACCTCTGGGAAGGAAAAAAGCAAGGAAGGAAGGAAGGGAGGGAGAGCAGGAGCAAGGGTTTGCACTTTTTTTATGTACACTAGTGCAAAGGAGAAGGAACTTCTGACCAGTTATTGCAGCTACACTGCAATAAGCAGTTTTGAGGTCATGATTAGTGTCAAAAATAACTGGCTTGAAGAACGCACAAAGTGTATGTTCGGGTGTGTTGGGGAAATCAGAGTGTCATTAGCTTTTACCTTGACCCAGGAAATGTTCTGGCCAGACCTGGGTGTGTTACAGCCAAGGCAAGGACATGTGCGTACTCAGACAGGAGATGCAAAGGAAGAACATCGCAGACAGCCGTTCAAGCAGCTTCCTCCCTGGTCATTGGACAGTTCTGCCGTTTGGGAGTAGGCTTGTGTTGTCTTCAACCGCTACTGTATTTTAAAGTATCAGTGCTGCAAACTAAACAGCTTATTTCTGCTGTTTGATTATACATTAGAATGGAACAATGGATGCTGTGCATACAAATTGTGTGGGGACAAAGCTTTAGGCTGCATTAAGCTTTTCAAGTTATATTTTTTAGTATACAGAAAAGAGTTTTGAAATTCAGTTGAGAAGCCACAGGCTTGGGCCTTAGGGTACAGAATGCTCTTCAAATTACTTGGTTTACAACTTTAAAAGCAAATTCTTTGGAGATTTCCAGCTTCTGGAAATGCTGAAAAGGCCTGAGAACAGCTTCACTTACAATATGTCACAACTTCATCTTCTCTCCAGACAGGAGACATGGAGTCACCAAAGAGTGACAGTAAAAGAAATAACACTGAATGATGTTTAAATCCTCTTCTAACTACAGTTTGCAGAAATAAGAGTATATATATAATGAGATAACATTCAAGCCCAGTGATCAGAGTCCAGTCTCCCACGGCTTTAAGAAGGCTGCAAAAATGTCCAAAATTTTTACATTTTGAGGCTAGTTGAGAGTATATCAGGCCTTCAGAGTAAATAGGAGAAACAAGAACAACAGCAATGAAAGAATCCCATGTTTAGCCTAAACAGCTGCTACATAGCCATGAAAGTTCTGTAACACTGAAAGATATTATCCCATTTTCATGTTTTGATAGCTAAATATGTACAGCTATTGCTGACAAACACAATATTCATCAGAGACGCTATTGTGTCTTTTGTTCACTTATTTTTTAACAAAATTATGTGCAATTATTTTGCAAAGCCCAATTTATGGTTGCATAGATGTGTGGATGAAGAGCACTCGCATCATGATACAAGGCATACATTTATTTAGAGTGAGCTAGACTAGGGAAAGCATGACCTATTTAGAGCAGAGGACTGCAGGAGTAACAAAATGACTACAGCCATTATGTTGCTTCTGCCTATACTGGAAGAGGCAGAGTACAGCCGTTCAAATACTACATATTACCATAGTAATCAGTCTCTACCTCCTCCGTTTTAATGGCCAAGACCCCGTAAATGGGAGTCCAACTGCCTTTGCAGGAGGAGGTGAGTGGAAGCATGCAGAGCTCACCTGTCGGACTGTAGACATGAGTCTCTAGCAACATTGCAGCAGGTACGTCAGAAGAGAAAGGTGTTGCTGGTTGCAAAGAATAGGTATGAGGAGGAAAGTTTCTCCCTCCCCACAAGACTTCTGCAGCCATGCTCAGCCCTTATAAGCCCTCTGAGCCTGCTGATTGAGCTAGAAAGCCCTCTTTTTCTGGAGAGCAAATATTCTCTATAATATTTGCTGAGTCTGTGCTTATTTTTCTTTTCAAAGTTGTTACTACTTTTATGTTTGCAATCACCAATAAAGGTGTTCAGCATAGCCATAGCAGATTCCTGTTGACTGGATCCCAACAGAGTGAATATTGTTCAAAAAAAAGATGAAAATTTAGGTTAAGCTAAAATTTAGGTTACCAATAGCCTTGTTCTCTTTGGGTTTCCTAGTATGCAAGGTGATGATCATGTTTCAGAGCCAACACAAGCTAAAAAATAATTGAGCCAAGCTCACTGAATCTGTCAAGATAAACACAAAGAAGATTCAAATTATTGGAGTCATAAATCTTTCTTTAACAAGCATATTAATTCAGCCATTTGCTTCAGGTATGTTAATAACATCCTCTGTGTTCCTGGAATTAGAATACCTTATGCCAGAAAACAACTAACTGAAAAGCAGTAATGGGTTTTGCAGCTTTTAAAACTATTGCATTTTTTTTTAAATGATGGTAATCCTTAACTGAGTGTTTGCAATGCCACTAAAATTAATTACCACATAAACATCCCAAGAGATATCCACAGAAAAGCCACTGCTTGCAATGTGAATGTATTCACAAAATTGAAGTAGTAGAACAACTGAACCACAAATTGAGATTGCTCAACTCCAAATGGAGCAGACTACATCATTTTACAAGCGTCTTGAAAATTGCCACCTAATTTTGGCATAGATTTCCCTCTGACATTGTTACATATCCCTTTAATTACTAAGTGGAAGCTTCAGCTCCAAAATTGACTGTGCCATTTTATACCTGTAACATTTTTCAGAGGTCATCTAGGGTTTGGATGAAGTCAGACAGTTGCAGACTTCCTACCTGGGCTGTGAGACAGCTAGATAAGAGCTAGTTCATAAACCAGAGTGCATGAGCAAACAGAGCTTGCAAAAAGATCCAGGAAGGTCTGTGCTCATCATTATGTTACTTCTTGGTTAACAATGCATCTATGCAAATAATTCAACTTGACTTGTTTAGGAAGTCACCATTTTAAAACAATTCTGCATAATGCTGATAACCTCCTGTGTGAGTGCAAGGTAACCTAAATGGGGCTTGAAATAAGCTGTGGCCTTCCCCACCCCTTCTACCCACTTAAAACAAGTCAGTTCAGGAATCAGGAGTCGCTTCCACACAATTTCTCCCTTCTCATTATTCTGTTCACAGTTCACAAAACTGCTTCCAGGATCCCAGCAAATGTATAGTTGAGCCAGTTCGGACAGAATTGCCCCTTGAAAACTGGAATCGTTCTCATGAGCTTTGGATAGTTGACTAATTCCTGCTGATAATAACACTGCTGACCCTTTCTTTACAGCCTATTTATACTTCCACTTTTTTTAAGTTTAAGTCTTCTACTCCCTAGCACTCCCAAAGATGAATGCTCTGCAATATTCAGCACAATATGCTTCTGATTTAACTTTCTCTTCCTTTATTTTTAAACGAATAGTTTCATCTGCTTTTCATCCATGAGAATATCTAAGCAGTCATTCCTCACTTCATTTTGTTCAGTTAAGGGGCTCAGCGATGTCAGGTTAAAGCTAAAGGTGAATGGGGCCATTTGAGAGATTGTTTAAATGCTATCTTCTTGTGTCCCACACTCTAAAGTGTCTCTCTCCATCGTTTACAAAGATAATTATGTGAAAGAATGTAGAAACAACATTTTAATAAACACACTATGGTAATATAGCTTCAGCTGATTGCTATGGTTTACCTATTATAATTTTCCCATTCAGTGCCTCTTTACCATTTGGGTTAAAACATAACAGAAAAAAACCTATTTGATGATTTGCACTGATGGAATGGTATGATGTTATCTCTATATAGAGATTATTTATTAACTCCTGTTACATCCTACATCTGCCACGTAAGGTGAGCGTATCTGTTTCCATGTTTTGCTCTGGATTCAAATAGATGCAAGAAGCATTTATCAGAAACAAAATGACTAGATTATCACTAGGACCTTCTTTCCCCTTAGAGCAAATACTTCTGTAGAACTATTGTTAGAGAGTTACATTACTATATTTCTTACTACTCTGGGAGTCCAAAAGCAAGAACACATTAGTCAGATGAGCTTGGGTATGGTTTCCTGAATCAGTACTACTTCTTCAATGGAGACGTAGTAGCAGACAATTGCATAATGAAGCTGTCTGTCTTTATTTACACAATGTATTTCTGTATTCAGCAAGCCAGAAAGAATAGTTCTGTGTAGCAGCTGTCATTGTGTTTTTTGCTTATCTCTGTCCTGTCTGCCAATGTTATAATTCACCAGCTGACACCCGCCTTGGCAGAGACCGAGCACGGTGACTCGGTGCCAGAGTGACAACAGTGCTCTGAACTATGACACGATTCATCCCCGTCCCAGTCAACAACAGGGCACTCTTTTGGCTTTTTTCACTCTTTTTCTTTCTTTTTTTTTTTTTTTTTTTTTTTGTATACTTTGTGGCCATGGGGCTGGAGTGAAAGCAAGCTCTGGGAAAGAGTTACAGCTCTGTTATGCACCATAGTGGGGGGCTGTGCAAAGGAAGGAAGGGTCGGTTGCGAATAGTGATGGTGAGGGCTGAACACCCAGAAGGAGACACTCTGTATGGTTTGATTTTGAGGAACTGGACGGGCATGAGGTCAGGCTGGAAAGGCGATGTTCACATTACTCTATCACAAGACTTGAGGTGTAATGTTCAGTATTTCTGACCATGGCTTTGCTCAGAGAGGTAGAAGCTCATTGGCTCTAGTGGGAATTCTGACTGCGTCAGAAAAGGCACCAAGTAAAGATTCACGCATACTTTTGAAAATGAAACATGCAGATCTTTTTTTTTTTCCTCTTTTTGCATTAATATTTTTATGAATGTTCTTCCCCAGAATTCTAGTTTTATTCTTTGAATATTCATAGAAAATAAAAACAGATTATAATATACTGATGAAAGAAATGCTTTTTTGCCCTTGTTTTGGGTGTTTTATGCCAAAACCTCTTTCTGTATCTGTTCCCTAGGGGATATAAAGCTATGACAACTGTCATATAGATTATAGATTTGCCTGCATGAGAAAGTTGCACTTCAAGCAGTGTGTAATCCACATGGACTGTTATTTCAGTTCAAGAACTACCTTTGTTAATCAACTGAAGTCAATCTGAAGTATAAAAGCTTGAAATTGAAATTATGGCTCCTGACAAGGATATGATTCACAATTTAAGATAAGTTTTCCTCTTCTATGTAACACCTTAGTTTACTGTGGAAATTCAAAGTAAAACATGCTTTCATTGCTAGGAATCCTGTGTTGAATTGTAATGGTGATCAAAGTAACTGTGACTATTTTTTCTGTTCATTTGAAGGGAAGGGAATGGAAGGGAAGAGAAGGGAAAATAGCAAGCAGATTAGAGTAAGCAGGAGAGAGTCAGCAGAGTAGCTTAAATCCTAGAGGCATTTCTTGCACGAAGACATGCCTGATCACAAGGAATGTGTGCTGGGAATGTGTTGAGAGTGAAGGGAAGTGGATGGAGCAGGGTGTGATCTCCCTGGAAAGCCTCCATTGTGCTGCATCCTGATGGGCTGCTGCTGCCAAGAGCAGAGCAGCATCCAGGTCTCCAAGTAAGAACATCACTTGGAAAGGAAAAGAACAGAAATGTCAAAGAAGGAAGGGCATGGGGCCACAAGGACGGGAGAATTGGTTGTGAAGAGTCTGTCTTCTGCCTTTTGCACACATCTCCTGTACTATCTCCTGGGAAAAGGAGGTGACCTTAACTACAGAGAAAAGTGTTAGATGACAGCTTACCTGTAAGTGAGAGGAGTTTGCTTGCTTTTAAATGTGAGTTGGTTATGCATGTAAAGATGTTTGGGGAGGTGGGGGGGAGATCATAGCAGACTAACCCATAATTGACACTCACAGGTAGGGGAATTCAGATGTCAGAATTAATTTAAACCTCTGAAGTGAGCTGTGGCTAATAGGTTGTTAGCAGTTTCTTGTAATGTACTAAAGATTAAACATTAAAGTTCTCTGGAACTGGCTCTGATTGTTTAAATGCAAGCCACTTTCAGCCTCACTGCTCCTTCCTGAAGACATCAGTTGAACAGTTCAGCCTGGACACCAAGGCTGAATGAAACCAAAACTTTCCTATCAACTGGTGGCAGCATAAGGATCTTTGGGAACACTGCATAAAGGATCTAGTTGGTTGAAGCAAATTACTTATGTCCTTAAAAGTGGGGTATGTCCTGGTTGCCCTGCCTATCTCAGGATATGTATTACCGTTGGCATTTGGTATTGACTTTTCTTGTCCAGAACAACTTCTGACATTTCTGTTAAGTGGAAAAAGTGGGTTACAGTTCCCATTCATTGTGAGAAGGTTTATTCTCAGAGTCTGATGGAAGGTAATGCTGCTGATATGCTGATATATGCAACACAGTTTCCACCAAGACCTGTGACCTTATGAGAGGAACAATTATATGAGACAGGATACCTGCAGTGAAAAACAACACAAAGAGAAAAATATAAGCCTTGGAACATAATGAATGGAAGGCTAAAGTGACTGCATTAAAAATTATCATATAATCTTGCTTGTCATTTTAATAGTCCTGTGTTGATGCTAGTCTAATGGACTTAATAATGGAAAAACAAGCTGAAGAAAAGCAATACAAGTATCACGTAATTTCACCAGTTGCTGACATATATATTATCAAGATTGCTCTTTTGATAATGAATTCGTGATTTAAAAATAAAAAACCCCACAACCTTTATTTTCAGTGTTAGAGGATTTTAATGTCAATTTCAGTACAGTCTAGATATAATTAAACTGCACTTGCACATTTATTAAATGCTTTTTCTAGTGAATCCCACTCATACAATCATGTTGAACTGAACTAAAAGGCTGGAAGATTCTTTTACTTCTCTGTTTTGATGATACTACCTAGTAGAAACAGCAAATAAAACAGTCTAATCCCAGAAGAGAGACCTGGAAACCATCAAAAGAACCCAGAGGGGAAAAAATAACAGTGGAACAGGAACACTTGAAATAGAGGGTTTCCCTGGCACACACAGCTTCCCAGTGACTCCCAACATTGTTTCACTCTCCCAAAGGCACAAAGCCCAATGTCTGTGGCAGGCTTTTGTAGCAATACTGACTCCCACCATGCCAAGGAAAAAGAAAGAAGAAGAGAGAGAGAAAAAAAAGACTATGCTGCTGGTTTCTGCATTATGGGCCAACTTGGAAACTTTAATTATTGAAATGAAATATTCAAGGACATATGGAAAGGCTTGGGAAAATGGAAATGAGGATCAGAGAAGACAGTCATGAAGAATTAACCATTCTGGCAATTTGTGTACACATACACTTTTTATTATTGCCAACAGAAAATGACCAGAGAGTCAGCAACTCAAGTGGAAGATGAGGAATGGAAAGAGTGAAGAAGGGAAGGCTTAAAATGGCACTGTTGGAATGAATGCAAATATGTGGTTTAAAAACTGGATTGGTAAAGGAACAGAGGGACTCAACATAGGATGTTTTCTGTGTGAAGAAAAGGGCATTTCCACTCTGGAACTGAAAAACGATAAATCTTGCAGGAAGTAAAAGTGAAACAAATTCAGATGCCAGACTCTTTCTTTTTTCCATTCCAATTGCTAAGGTAAGCGGAAATAGCTAATAATTAGCATGCAAGAGCCATGGCTTACTTTGCTCAGGGAACTGTGCAAAGCTGAGGCATGTACATGGGGGGATGTGGCATAACAGAATGCAATACAAAGAACACAATGAAAAGTAAAAGGCACAGTAGAAGGATTCAGTGAATAAACCTCTAGCTCTATCCGAATTTCTTTAAACTCATAAGAACAGACTTTGGGACTAAGCAGAGACCTGAACAAGGGCTGATATATGAGCTACACAGCTCCAGATCCAGAGATATTATGACTCAGAGACACCACCGAGTCATACTTCAGCTCAGCTGAACAAGCCTTTGCTTGTGTGAGTATTAGTTTACTGTTGGCCTTTAATAACAGGAAATTTCTGTTTCACTCTGCAGTAGTCCAGTTCTTCAGTCAAGCAACTGCATTATCCAGCAACCGAATTGGTTAAAACCAAAATATCAGCCATTCTATTTGACCTCCTCTGAAGAGTTTACAGGTGATTAACTACCCTTATGTCCAGTGCTAAAGCCTGAATAACCTGAATATGTATTTTCTGTCATGTTTTCTTGCACTCACTATCCAAGAAGATTATCTGCAGCTATACTCCTATATCTAGTGAGATTAAAAAACTCATATGGACTTTTTCTGGTGTTCTATGGTTTTTCTGATGAGTTCTTAGAGATCTGAATATGGAAATGCCTATAATGTCAGTTTAACTTCTCTCCTTATGGACTATAATTTCATAACCCCAGACATTTCATAACCCATTCATGATGGGGACATGGCTTTTGAAAATTTCTTCCTGGAATTCATTGAGAGGTAACATACAAAAAGAAATGGGCCAGATTCTCAGTCGATGAAAAACAGTGCAATTTGCCTAATTCAGTTAAGTATCTGGCTCAAATAATGTAAAAGCCACACAGCGACTGGCACCAGTGGTGAAGTCTGAGGCTTAGGTTCAGATGTTCATCTGTGTTTAAGTGATCCATTGGCCAACACCTAGGCAAGGTGTCTAAGCATTTGGCCAACATAGCTAACTGCCTTAAACCCCAGACCACTGATCAACTACCCATTTACAGCCAGATTGATTGAGAGTAATCTTTGACTGAGTGCAGAATAAAGTTTAACTTCAAGCATGCAGAGCTGTAGCAAAATGTCTAACTGTTCTTTTCCCATACCTTGTAGATGAGCCAAAAATATACCATTCCATGTGGATGGGGCTGCTTTGCTATTGTATTTGTTCAACTCCATCCTGTTCCATACTCATTACCTTAATTCCTGAATGCATCCAGCTGCTCTATATGACAGCCATATCTGTAGTTTCTTTCTTCTTCCCAAGGGAGTACATTCTAGTCTCTAAGAAAGCATTTTTTCTCTTGCAAAGGTGTATTTCACCATCACTTTTGCTCTTCTAAAAGAGTGAAAATCTACATCTTATAATTTCAGTTGATTTTGATATGTCTTGGAGCCCTTGAATACTCAGTATAGTGACATGCACTTTGAACTTGATTCAGCACCTTCTTAGAAGCCAGTATAAGCAACAGAGGATGCAATTGAAACTTCTCCCGATTCTTGAGAGATGCACGCTGTGTTCCGTACTACTTAGCGCTTCTGATGTTGAGACAGCTTTGTTCCCAGATCTACTTTGCTTTTGCTAAGATGAGAAATGATAAAGACAGCTGGAAATGAGTTCATCAGTTACCACGCTACAGATGGTACAGATGTTAGTTGCACGCGAATCTTCAGCATAAACAAAGAGTTTTTGCTGAGCATAAAGAGCACTTCAAAATAGACGTGAGCATGCGTTTTTCACCAAATGAGGCTATAATGTGGCTACATACTCCTTCTGCAGGACTCCACATACTCCCCATCCCTCTGAAGACCTGAGAGGAGGCAGAACATGACTGTTGAGAGCACGTGTCTGGAATCCAGCTTCCTTCACCTGTTCACTGTCTCCATCTGAGTCCCACTCCTTCGGTGGGACTGGTTGCAAATTGTCCTGTGCCAATCACAAAGATGATAAAAATAGCAAATATGGTTCAATTACTCTCTACAGGCTCTATAGGGCTGCCATGAGGTCAGTCTATAAACAGTGTGTGTTCACTGCACCATGCTGAGAATACAGTATTCACCCTGCTCACGTGAGCAATTGTTAGATAAACAAGATTTAAAGAATTACAGGTAAAGAGAAGATGTCTGGCAACAACCCAGCTCTAGAAAGCATTCAAAAAACTCTGAGTTTCTTGTAAGACCCTCCTTCCAAGCCTCCTACAGAAACCTTCCACAATTTAAAGACAGCAAGCATATAAACAAAAAAAATCCAGAAATTTAGTTAATGCTGCTTAATACTTGGCTAACATTTCACTCTTCTTTATTTCTGCTACCTCCTGATGTGTTAAATGTTTTGTCTAATCTAATGCAACTAGTTGAGTCTGAAGTATTTGCAAATAGAAAACTTTGTTAAATCAGATGAGTTTAAAAAAATAAACTCGAAGTTCTTGATAAATTTCATCTAGCTCAGACCTAGTATTTGTTGTTTTACTGAAATATTTGCACCATAAATTAAAGCTCAAAAGTTGGGACATCTGCAAAAACAAACTGAACATTGTTTTTAGCTTTTCTTCTGAATCATTCTTTGATTAGCTTTCCAGTGAAGAACCTCACCGGGAGTATAAGAAGGTATCTTTCTCTTTCCATCAAACACTTTATGTTTGGTTATTTACTACCAGCTGTTCATGTTAAGAATTACAAAGCTTCACAGGGATCTGTGAGTGTGTGGTAGGTAATAAATCTGCCAAAGATTATCGAGGTTTGTGTATTTTAACATACTGTGATGTGACCTTAATCTCTCTAAGTCTAAAGAAAAAGAAATTCTGTCTCTTTATAAAAGATCCATTATGTACATGAAGATAATGCTGTTTGCAATTTAATTCTGATGTCGAATCTTATTTTTACTGATAGATTCTTGGCATGTACTACAGAAAGGTCAAACAGGAGATATGTCTTTGTATTGTGCAATCAGACAAAATAGATATTTTCAGTGTGATAGAACTACTTCACAGCATCTTGAGTTTCTTTATTATGCTGGAATTTTAAAATTATGACTAGTACATGTAAATGCAAAGTACAATTTGCAAAATTACCAACACTTGCTGCAAGTAAAAATATTAATGTTTGTTTGCGTTATTGTCAAGGATATTCAGGTATGCATTATTTATTTATTTTTCCTGATCCTAGGCTTAGCACAACAGTAGAGGCTTTACTGCCTTCATGTTTTACAAAGTAAGAGTGATACTAAATCTTAAATCCCTGCTTAATGCCAGAGAACAGGGAGAAAGCTTCAGGAGGTGAAAAGAAATGGCCTCATGTGTCTTTAATAGTTTAAAAGCAATTTTGTTAAAGTTTAACCTTTAGAATGTGGCTTCACATTCTTTCACCTTCACCGTAAATGCTGGTTATATCATATGGCTTTTGTCATGGCAGTTAACCTGCAGAAGAATGGTTAGAAAATCACATTATTTGTACTAGAAATATGTTATTCTGTTATTGCATATTATTAGATACTGATTCTTCACGAGCTAGCTCTTTTCCAAGAGAATGGTCAAATCCAGTCTGTGGCATGTTACATGACAGAAACACCATAGAAGTCCACACCAGACACAACAAAATGGTGTGTCAGTACATTTTTTTACCTCTCTGTTGAGGTAATCAAAAATGGAACTTAAAACTCTGCATCTCCTCTTTTTCCCCCCTCTTTATTTACAACTTGTGGTCTTAAGTCAATAACTGTCTCTTATCTTCAAGCACTTGTGAGTCTACATTTATTTTTCTAGATTTTTTTGTGCAGTATTGCAAAAATCAGTCTTATCTCTATTAATTTATTAATAATATATATCTAATATATCCTGTCCTTGAAGTCTAATGGTATGCCCTTAATTAAGCTATAAAATCAATTGCAAGCAGATATTTCTCCTTTATTTATGGGCTGGTTTTGAAAAAAAAAAAAAAAAAACAACCCACATTTCTCATCAAGGTGTAGGAAAAAATGCAAGATTCTTATTTCTGCCATAGCTTGTCTTTTGCTGGTACTCAGCCTCCGTCATTACACAGGCATCATAATAGCTTGATATTAGATTGCTGGTTTAGTTTTCCATATAATATTTCAAGCATGAACTGTCTCCATTTAATGGATAAAGGGCTTCCACCTAAAATTCACAATTGCGATATGACAAAATCTGTCATCTGAGCTATGCATTTCATTAGGCAAATGGTTCTCAGATCCTGGTATACGTGCTTCCAAAGATTGATTTCAGCCATCTTGTTTCCTTTCTTTTTTTCTGCAAGCTTCCCCATTGCTCAAACACCTCCAGTTTTTCACCATGGATTACCTCTGAGGATGAGTCCTTGGTCAAAATTGACTGTGTTGAGCTTTGCTGTTGTGATATCTTGATCAAAACTCAGATCAAAGTCCTACTCTCCATTTCACCAAGTAGTTTGAGGTTATAAGAAAACAATGTTAGAAGGAAAGACAGGTCTTAGATAAAAAGACTCATAATTCACCCCAGTTCTTGCTGGATTAGGTAAACCAATTTTACATCTCATGACATATTATTTGCACTGAGAAACTGGTAGGTAGATGGGATCTTCTTCAAGCCTATTGCTCGGGTGAATACTTTGACATAAATCACCTCTATAGGTTAATCAAGTATTATTTGTTCTGAATTGTTCCCAAAGGATGGATACAATAAAGATAAAAGAGAAATATTCTCACACCACTGTTTAGACTCCACAAAACCCTGCGCTCGAAGCAGAAGTTGTAGATGAACATGCCTGTTGATATTCCACCACCTTTGTCTGTGCATCTTTGTAACCTGTATTTTTTACTCCTGAAATTCACAATACTATAGCCTTTGTTACTAAATGTTTCTTGTGTTTTACATCTGGTTGAGCTTCTTCTGTTGAGCTTTCAGTGAACTAGTTCACTAAAGCTGCCTAAAGCTGAGGAGAATTCAGAACTGAGTGCACCTTTAAGGTGCATATCTTCTGCCTAATAGGATGGAAATAGAAACCAAACATGTTTCCACTGATTGTAAATAACTGAATGTTCATTTGGAGAGAGAAAGAGTGTGACTGTGTTTGTTGGAAGTATAGGAACATAACAAAACCCCAGTTCATTTATGTCCCTTGAATGTAAAGAGATGACTCGGGAGAGATTTGAAAAAGACCCAGAGCCATAGTCAATGGCCAGAGTCAAAGAACTTAGGTGACCCTCTATTCTATAAAGAAATATAGATAATTATATGGACACAGTCCTCATTTGAGTTTCAGAGTCCTAAAAAAGGACTATACTCACTGTTAATGAATGAAAGAGAATAAGGCATTTACTGGTGTTCGGCGTAGTCACCATGCAGGGAAGCTTTAGCCAGCTGTGCAAAAGATTGAGGAACAAGTTCTTCAGGCATCTGTCTCAGGACTACTCCAACATACTGCTGCGAAACAGACATTTAGAATTTGACTCTTATTGCAAGCATCTACAGGGTATTATTTCATTTCCTACTAAAATGGCAGGAGCCAGCTTCTTCAGAACAGCAGTGAAAGGCCTTTTCCAGGGACTAGGAGACCACATTTCCACAACTCCTGTGTCCACCAAAAGACTAAAAGGAGTCTTCATTGTTCCCCTCTTGAAGCTGGGCATTACATGCCTCCAGAGAATTAAGAAATGTCTATTGTGGATATTTAAGAACACTAAATTTCAGTTAATTTTTATAGCTCTCTGGATCATTTTACTGTTTGTGAAAAGTGTAGTTAGATTGTTTCTATCTAGGAATGATAAGCAATTCTGCACTTTCTTAGTCTGTAAGGAAAAGTGTCAATTCAGTAACATGTAGATTTCTGCACAACACGGAGCCTCTAATGGTGCTGCAACAATTGCTAATCTTAGTGCCTTAGCAGTTTCTTCAGTGAAGTAAAAAAAGTATTAGGGAGCAGACAATCAATTCAAGGTCTCTATAAACTAATTGTTCTTCACTCACTGGCTTTCAACATTGTTCATTGGAAAGAAGTGGGTTTTTTGACATATAAAACTTCTCTCATGCTAGCTTTAACACCAGAGGTGTCAGCAGCTTGCCCCTCTAATTCATGTTTGCATGAATATCCAGAAGAAAATGCAGAGATCGTTTTGGATAGCCTGCAGCCAACTGTGGTCCTGTTTCATAACAATTGACATTTGTAACAGATATCTATTACACACCAGGATCTTAATCTTGATTTTGCACCACCTCTTGTAAATCAGAAGGAATGCTATTGTGACATTCAATGCATCTAGCTACTATGTTATTGTTGTATTATTATTATTATTAAATATTAGTTTTCCAGTAGTCCTAGAGGCACTGTAGAGATCTGAGTTCCACTAAACTAAGCATTCTGCAAACAGAATTATAGTCCCTGCTGAAACAGCATGCAGTTTAAGGACTTGTCTCTCAAGGGACACTGGAGAGCTAAAATGAATTAACTCAATGTGTCAAATTAAACTTTATTTGTTAAAATATAACAAACCCTGTAGGTTCCCCCTTAGAAGTAATGTGCTTCTGTTCACTATCATTTAAATCCTGGAGGAGTTACTTATGTGTTCCTTTGCAAATTTCAGCATCCGGTCAAATGCAGGTGAAAAAATTCAGCCAGAATCCCACCAAAAGGAAAAACAAATTACTGTCTGTTCAGGATGAAATGGCAAAATCTGGACTTGGAAAGATATGCAGGAAGACTAGGACAAGAGGCAAATAATAATAAAAAAAAGTGCCTTCTGCCTTTAGTATGTTGATTCTCCAGCTGATTTTCCAGATGTGATATTTGTATAAGCATAACAACTTCTTTGCGATAATCAGGTATGGATTTACTGAAGGATTCAAGATGTGTGAAAGTCTCTTATTAGCACTTCCCTAGCACGACAACCTGCTCAGAACTGCAGTAGCTCTGAGTGCAGCTGTTGATCTTCTGTGGGTCCCAGCCAAACAGCCACAGTGCATGCTCAGAACATATGCACAGTCCCAGTATGGTTAGGATAAATCAGACTTAAAAAAAGTGTATCCCGTTTGCACATGGTTAAGGTTATTCTGGCTCATAATGCAGTTCACATGAAATAAATCCAGCACATCTCAATGGTCTTAGACTCACAGATCATGAGCTGCACAGTCTCAGTTTCTTCCCAGACTTCCTGAATGAAGTATGGGAACCCTAAGTACATTTATTGTGGATGTGGTCACCTCTTGGCATAGACAAGTCTCCCATTGGTTGTGTTGTGTCTATTCCTACTAAACTTCTTTGCAAGAAGATTGTCCTTGTTCTGAGCTATCAAAACAGTCTCCAAAGTATCTTAATATCCTTACAGAGTCCTCTCTATATTTTCAAATATTCAGTTGTTCACACAGGCAATAGTAGGACAACCAGCTGTCTAGATTTGTATGACAGTTTGTAAACATAGTTGCCATGGATGTGATAGATGTTTGGAACAGTAACAGTAGTAAAGTAAAGAGAACACTTGAAAATGTTACTTTCATGAGAAACTATGGTAAACATGCATTAAAAACTATTAAAAATAACAGAAAATAGGAAGGTATTAACAGATATGATATAATAAAGAGAAACAGAGCCTAATGCAGGACTAAGAGAATTCAGTGAGAGACTTTTAGCTCATTTCAGAGGGAACTGGAACAATCTCAAAATACACATCAACACAGATAATGGTGCCTATATGTATTTCTTCTGGAAGAAAAAATAGAAAAAGAAAAAAGAAAAAAAAA